>LPNX010963520.1:138540-181359 GCA_001517045.1 Pseudotsuga menziesii | reverse complement strand
TTGTAAATAATCATGGTGTGCAGCTAAAGGCCAAGGCCCCACCATCGATTTGGTTATGTTATGTTTTGGATTGGAATTGTCACCGATGGTATATAGGGACATACGTCACGTATTAAATTGTGGCATAATGTAAATGTGCATTTTAATTAAATGAACCCAACCAGCTATGTTCATTGCAACCATATTGAGAAGGCGCATGATTTCCTAATCCATGTGTCACGACCCTATTTGATTTTCTCAGCTTCCCTTGCCTCATCCAACCACCACCTTAATTGTTCTGTTGTTAGTTAGGGCATCTATTTGCTGGCAGGAAGACCACTACGCTCACGCTTGCACTCTCTCCATGACGTGCCTTTTGGGTTGCAGATGGTCAGTCCACTATCCCGATCGAGACTTGTTCATTTTCCCTCGCGGGGGCTGAGATAAAAGGGGCAGTGATTCATTGATTGGGGGTTGGTTCTTCCTTTTCTCACGGAGTTGTTAGTCTGCGGATATATTCTTCCTCCTACTCATGCATAGAGTCTGCATTTTTACTCCACCATTTTTTTCCAACATTGCTATTGTGTCTGGACTGTGCGACGTTTTGTTGCTTCATCATGAGCCGTTGATGTGGTTTTCTCCTGTTGTTTTCCACAATTGTTGGCTGCGTTTTTCCCTTGTGATTTGGCTTATGTAGGCTGACGTGGGATAATTTTGGCCACAAGAGGGCCAAGAACAATCTAGGGAGTTGCTTTTCCCTTGTTAAAGCTTTAATAGCTGGTTTGTTGCATGCATGCAGTGGTTTTGTCCTTGGACTGCGTTGGAGTGGTGAATGAGGGCTTGATGTGCTAGATAAACCTGGTGGGTTAGGAACCACACAGACAGAGCTAGTGGGAAATATTTCTTCTCCAAAACCCCTAAATAGCACTAGAAGGGAGATCAGGGTCTGAGGGGCTGCGTTGCAGAGAAAGGACTGATTTCCTTGTGTTGGGTGTGTGTGGGTGTCCTAGAAGCCAGGATGGTTCTGGTGTAGGTGTCTTTAGCTCTTCAATGAGTTCACTAGCTTAGCATTTAGCCTTTTCCAACTCATAGGTAGCTTTATAAACCCAACTTGGTTGGCTTGGCTGATCTGTTGTTCGCTTGATAAACCCAACTGTGTTGTCTTGGATGAACTGTGTACCCTGGGGGGGCTGTTATCCTTGGCTATGTGTAATCCTGCTAGTTCCTTATTCCTTGGGAAATCATGCCTGGCTCAGGGGTGGCATCGTTGCTGATAGATTAAAGAGTACACGGGCCTATGGTTAGGTGGAACGTTGTAGTGACGTAGCTGGTTGCAAGACAAGTTCTTTATAAGATAAGTATTCTTACCTAACTTGTGTCTGCAAACATATTGATTATTGATGAATGATGATGTACATGTTGAATGCTGATTGAGATGTTTTGCTTCCATTGTGTATATGAATGATCATGCTCTGTAGTATGTTTTATGTTTTTAATTATCTTTTTTTTAGCATTATATGTATGTATGTTCATGTTCATGGGGTTAGATGCCCAGATGATTGATGTATTATAGCATCCTCTTCGCCGGTCGGAAGGTCGGGGATGTTACAGTGTGGTATTAGAGCTCTAGTTGCAGCATGGTCCTGAATGGGACTGAAATATCAACTAGCAGAGGCAGGTTTCCTTTTTCCCAGCAGAGATCAGAAATTTATGACAAGAAATTCACAAAATTTGCCAAAGTTCCATCAGCCCATTGGGAGACTAAGTGTGAATCTCTTCTGATGTAGCGGCTCACCTAGTCATAATGTCACCCGACAGTCAGAAGAAAATTGTGAAATTCCTCTATGTGCTCCCCAGCCGTCAGCGAATGTTAGAGGATGGGGGAGCCACAGTTTTGGTGGAGATCAGCTGAATACCACCGAAACGCTGGCTCAATTAGTCTGAAGGTCCTTCAATTTCGAATGTCAGTGATTGACGAATGTTAGAGGAAGGGAGATTCGATACATTGATATAGGATAGAAGACATAGGAGCCGCTGCAGAGCGGAGGAAAGTTGAAGTGAAGATCACCGATGCGAAAGAAGAAATTCTGTTTCAAAAATTTTCTAAGGGTAAGACCATCGACACATCAGGAGACTAAGTGGGAAGCTCTTTCGATGTGGTGGAAAAATTAGTCTGAAGAACCCCCAATAAAGACCTCGACATCGGCAAAAGTTAGATGATGATGACGCCGCAATGTTGACGAAAATTAGATGAAGGAAACGTCGATATTATCGAAGACAATTAGAGGATGAGGGTGCCGATGACGAAGGGTTTCGGTGGAAAATAGATGAAGGTAGAGCTATAGTTTTAGCAGAGATCTTCGGAGGATCATCGAAACATCAACGAAAAATAGATGACGCAGGTGCCGATGCGTCGGTGGAAGAAAATAAAAAAAAAAGAGAGAAAAATTTTGAAAATTTCTCTAAGTATGGGAATCATCGGTGAAATTTAGATGATGGAACTGTCGATCCAGTGGTGAACACCAGAATAAAATAGTTGTTTAGACCGCTGATGCCGTTAGAGGAAAATAGTTGTTGGGATCGCTGACACTACGGAAGAATTTAGTTGTTTGTCAGTCCGCCATTGTAGCTGCCATGTGGACTAGCACGCCGATGATTAGAAGTTCAGATCGTTGATGCTCTGATCATCGAGACGTAGTGCTTAGTGGTTCCGACCGTCGACAAATGTTATGGCCCGCGAGAAGAAGGATAAATTTTAGAAAAATTTCTAAGTGTTGACTCCAGTAGTGATTAGCCGAATTTAGTTGTACTGGTCGTCGATGAACATCAGAAGAAGTTAGTGGTTCGTGTGCCTGCCATTGCAGAAGTCTAGTGCACTAACGTTCCGATGGATACAGGTTTCAACTGCTGATGCTGATTAAGTTGTGCTTCAGATCGCCAATCAGAATTTATTAGAGGATCAGACCGCCTATTAGAAAAGTTTCAATGTTGATGAACCGTCGTTGTGGCCACCTAAGGGACTACCCTTCCGATGAAACAATGGATCCGATCACTGACGTATCAAATATGCATTACCGCCTGGTCGTCATAATGACGGGGAATGTAGTAACTTGGATCACCGATGTGTAGGGGTTTGTCCTTTTGACGGCTAATGGGGTATAAAGTCTGCGGGGACCACAGTGGGAGTGCCACCCGTAGTTGCGGCTGCCTAGTTAACTATGCACCTGACGAGAAGTGCATCTGAGTGCCGATGCCACAAAGATTAGTTGCTCTGACCGTCGACAAGCTGTGATCCATGGAAACCCTAGAAGGTTTTTTGGCCTCCGTTGTGGAAGCCTTGATGACTAGCCACCTGATGCACAGAGCACCTGATCACCAATGCAGTGGTCAGTTGATTTTCTCATCGACGCAGATTGAAATTTTAGACGATTTTCCCACCGAAACACCGAAAAGTTAGTGGGGAAGAGACCCGACGAGAAGAAAAATTTTAAATATTTTGGTTGAGTATAAGGTCATCGAAAAAATATTAAGGATCAGGCTGTCGATTAGAAGAATTCAAAGGTTTGTAAAACTACCATTGTGGTAGTCTAAGACAGTATCCACTTGACAGATAGTAGGTCCGATAGTCGATTCATGTCCGTGAAACCCACAGTGAGATTGCTTTCCGCCGTTGCAGCTGCCCAAGGGACTGCGCACCCGATTAATAATGCATCCGATGGCCGATACAGTAGAAAACCTTAGCTGATGAAATCGTTGATGGATAGAACTTGGAATCACCATTACAGTTCGGAGGGTTAGATCACTATGGACCCGACACACTGGAGAGAAATAAATGAATAGACCACTGATGAGCTAGGTATTTTGACCACCAAAGTGTCGGAAAGATAGTTGGGAGGAGGTCTGATTGAACCAAAGGAGATTTGGGTTTTTTGAGGGAACTTCTTAGTGATTTTTCAAGCAGTTTTCAATTGTCTTTCAGTGGGATTTCAGTAGACTGTTAGTGGATTACCAGGTTGAACATGAGAGAGAGAGAAAAAATTTGTGTTTTAGCAAAATTGTTGTTTTATGAATTTCCAGAAAACGAAAGGTAAGTAGTTCTGAATTACATTAATGATATGCATCTAACATGTTTGCAAAATTATAGACACCTCCAAGAGAAGTATTCCAGGTAGAACAGTGTGGTAAAGCAAGAGGTGGTTCATTCATGAGAACCCATGATGGATATAATGCTCGAGATTCTTATGAGTGTGCAGGAGATGCCATGGGAGAAAATGTCCATAATGGAAATGATGACATAGAGTCTAATGGAAGGAGATTCCAAGAGACACCATCAGATGTTGCAGCCACCATGAGAAGCTTGATTAAAGCCTAGGAAGAGCAGCATTAGTTGAATGCTGCCATGTTGTAGAGTTTGACATATTTGCAAAGAAAGATAGATTCTGGACGAGGTACAACAAGACCAGAAGGCAGTAAGAGCAACACTAGGAGGAGGAGAAGGACTTCCAGTGGATCATCTAACTCTGAAGAATCTAGTGGAGATACAAGTTCATCTTCTCGTAAAAGAAAAATAAGAATGCACCTTAGGGATTGCTCGCAGGATGAATTTAAGAAAGCTAAACCTCCTAGATTTGATGGTGAGGTAAAGACTGGACAAGAGGCTGAAGCTTGGCTTCTTGGGATAAAGAAGTACTTCCAAGTGCAGGATTATTCAGGAAACATGAAGGCAAGATTTGCCATATTCAATATGAAAGGAAGGGCATCCATTTGGTGGGAACACTTCAAGCAAGTAAAGAGGATCAGTGAAAGGAAACTAAAGTGGAAGCAGTTCAAGAAGTATTTCAGGCAGAAATACCTCTCCGACATGTATTATGATGACAATATTAAGGAGTTCCATGAGCTGAGATTGGGAGAGCAGACCATGGATGAATATGCAAATAAGTTTTTGGAATTGTTGAGGTATGTCCGGTACATCAGAGATGAAAAAGTGAAGGCCCGGCATTTTCCGAGTGGATTGCCTTAGTCTTACAAAGACAGAATTGAGTTTTATGAACCTAGAACTCTTAAAGAAGAAATAAGGAAGGATAAGTATTGCTATGAGCAAAGAAAAGGTAAACCTGATTACCATAAGGCATGGAAGGACAAGAAAAATGAAAAGTTTGATCAAAGAAAGAAAGGTTTCAAACCTTCTAGATTCAAGAATCAACAGAAGCAGCCATCCCAAGCTGTGAGTAAGCCAGTTGGAGTGACAGGTGGAAAGCCTAAAGATCCACCATAGAATAAAGGTCCATTGAAATGTTGAAAATGTGAAGGACCTCACTTATGCAGATATTGTCCACTTGAGAATGAAAGTGCAAGGCCAGCTTATAACACTCAGGAAGCATAAACAGTGGGTCAAGTAGCAAGGGCGATCCCTAGAATTTATGCAGCATTAGAGGACCACCAGGAAGATCACCCGTCAATTGTGGTTGAAGTTGCAGGTAAGATTGTTGAACAATCTGTTTCTATTTTAATTGACCCTGGTTCTACTCACATTTATATCATTCCTAGGGTAGTGGATATTTGTGCTTTTAAGAAGGACAAGCATAGGAAACCTTGGATAGTTCAGCTAGCCACTGGGACTAAGAGAAAGGTCAGTGAAGTAGTGGAGAAATGTCCATTGGCTATGAATGGATTGATCACTTGTGTAGATCTGAATGTTCTACCGCTTGGTTCCTATGATGTTCTCATTGGAATGGATTGGTTAGAAGCTCACATAGTAAAGATTGACTGTTACAACAAGAATTTTGAATGCACATATGAAGAAGGAAACCCAGTAGTTGTAAAAGGTACTCCAAAGGTAATTTCAGTAAGGTAGGTTTCAGCAATGCAGTTGAATAAGTTCTGTAGGAAGGGCTGCCAGTTGTATGCAGCTCATATTCTGGAACCAACAAGAGATGAAACTCCTAGATTGGAGGACTATCAGGTGTTATAGGAATTCAAGGATGTGTTTCCTAATGAGATTCCAGGGCTTCCTCCAAAGAGGGACATTGATTTCACCATTGAACTTATGCCAGGAGTGGCACCAGTGTCCAAGACACCCTACAGGATGATTACACCGAAGATGCTAGAGTTGAAGATGCAACTACAAGAGTTGTTGGAAAAGAAGTATATCCGACCGAGTGTGTCTCCTTGGGGAGCACTGGTTCTATTTGTAAAGAAGAAAGATGGTACACTCAGGTTATGTATTGATTACAGACAGTTGAACAAGGTTACTGTGAAGAATAAATATCCTTTACCTAGGATTGATGACCTCTCTGATCAAATGAGAGGAGCAAAGGTATTTTCCAAGATTGACTTGAGGTCTGGTTATCATCAAGTGAGAATCAAGGACAAAGACATTCATAAGACAACTTTAATGACAAGGTATGGGCATTATGAGTTTGTAGTGGTACCATTATCATCAAGTGAGAATCAAGGACAAAGACATTCATAAGACAACTTTCATGACAAGGTATGGGAATTATGAGTTTGTAGTGGTACCATTATCATCAAGTGAGAATCAAGGACAAAGACATTCATAAGACAACCTTCAGGACAAGGTATGGGCATTATGAGTTTGTAGTGGTACCATTTGGTCTCACCAATGCAGCAGCTACATTTATGTGCCTTATGAATAGTGTCTTTAGTAAGTATTTGGACAAGTTTGTTCTTGTTTTCCTTGATGAAATTCTTGTTTATTCTAAGAAAGAGGAAGAACATGAAGAGCATTTGAGATTGGCATTGCAATTGCTCAAGGAGCATCAGCTGTATGCAAAACTGAGCAAGTGTGACTTCTACAGAGATAGAATATAGTATTTGGGTCACATTATCTCAGAAGTGGGTATATCAGTAGACCCTAAGAAGATTGAAGCCATTATGAATTGGCCTACTCCAAGAAATGTGACAGATGTAAGATCTTTTATGGGACTTTCAAGATACTACAGGAGATTCATTGAGAGATTTTCCAAGGTTGCACATGCCATCACTTCTTTGAAAAAGAAGGGGGTAAAGTTTGAATGGAATTTGAAGTGTGAAGAAAGATTCTAGTAGTTGAATAATATTCTCACCAGTGCACTAGTATTGAAAGTTGTAGTTCCCGAGAAAGATTTTGTGGTATGTACCGATGCATGCAGACAAGGGCTTGGAGGAGTCCTTATGCAGGACAACCACATGATATGTTATGAGTCGAGAAAGCTAAAGGAGCATGAGAAGAACTATGCCACTCATGATATAGAGCTTGCAGCCATAGTACATGTTCTCAAGATGTGGAGGCATTACTTGATGGGTAGAATATTTGAGCTTAGAACAGACCATTGTGGCCTGAAGTATCTATTTGATTGGTCTACTTTGAATGCTAGGCAAGCAAGATGGCTGGAACTTTTATGTGAGTTTGATTTTGAAATCAAGCACATAAAGGGGAAAGAAAACAAGGTATCTAATGTACTCAGCAGTAAAGTGCAAGAAATACATGTGGCATCTCTTAGTATTTTCCAATCAGATTTGAAGCAGCAGATTGTTAATCATACTACTGGAGATTAATTGTATGAGTAAGTAAAAGAAAAATTGCAACAGCAAAGTCTTGAGAAGAGGTATGAGGGATATAAATTGGAACAAGATGGACTTCTCACTTATAAAGGTAGAATTTATATTCCCAATGTAGCATATTTGAGGGGAGTTGTTATGTATGAGATCCATCAAGCTCCGTATTTTGGTCACCCAAGATACCAGAAGACAATTGCTATAGCTAGAAAGCAGTACTTTTGACCAGGAATGAAAAAGGACATGGATGAATACATTTCAAGGTGCATGAAATGTCAATAGGTAAAGGTTGAGCATCAACATCCAACAGGTTTGTTGTAGCCTTTGCCAGTTTCGAAATGGAAATGGGAAGTTATTTCCATGGATTTTATTACAGGATTGCCGATGACTTGGAGACAACATGATTCCATCATGGTTGTAGTAGACAAGTTGACAAAAGCAACACATTTTATACTGGTGAAATCTATGCACAAGATTGATGACATTGCAAAGATTTTCATGAAGGAGATTTTCAAATTGCATGGATTACCGAAGGCAATAGTTTCCGACAGAGATGTCAAGTTCACTTCCAATTTCTGGAAGGGATTGTTTGCAGATTTGGGTACAAAGCTAAACTTCATCACTAAATACCATCCTCAGACGGATGGGCAGATAGAGAGAGTTAATTGGGTGCTTGAAGATATGCTCCGCATGTACGTGATGGACAAACCAACCAAGTGGGAAGATTACTTACACTTGGTAGAGTTTGCTTATAATAATGGACAGCAGGCATCCTTGGGGATGAGTATTTATGAAGATTTGTATGGAAGGAGGTGTAGGACACCAGTGACTTGGGATAACCCAGTGGACAGAGTTGTGCTTGGACCAGAGTTGCTCAAGGAAATGGAGCAGAGGTTGTAAAGATCAGGAAACATCTGAAAGCAACACAGGATAGACAAAAAAGCTATGCAGATAAGCATAGGATGAACAGATATTTCAGTGTTGGGGATCATGTTTACCTCAGAGTGAAAGCAAGGAAGAGTTCCTTGAAACTTGGAAGTTGTGCCAAGCTGTCACCTAGATATCGTGGGTCATTTGAAGTGCTTGAAAGAATAGGGCCTGTTGCATATAGACTTGCATTTCCTGTTAGTACTAGAGCTCATAATGTTTTTCATGTTTCTTTGCTTAAGAAATATGTGCATGGTCCTAACCATGTGATAAATTGGGATGTGATTCAGGTGGAACCCGAGGGAGAGTTCCAAATCGAGCCAATGTGCATCCTCGACAGGAAGGTCACAATGCTCCAGAACCGAGGCATAGGGCAGGTAAAGGTGCAATGGGAGCACTATGAACTTGAAGAGGCTACGTGGGAGTTGGAGGATGCCATGTGATTGGCACTTCCATTTTTGTTCAATTCTGCGGAACACTGAGGCGGTACCAGTGTAGCATTTTGTTCAAATTTGGTAAAGCACTGAGGACAATACTATTAAAGGGGGAGGGGAATGTAACACCCCGGTTTTGACCCCGATGCATTAAATATACATGATATATATATGTATATATACATTGTAAATAATAATGGTACAGAGCTAAAGGCCAAGGCCCCACCATCGATTTGGTTATGTTATGTTTCGGATTGGAATTGTCACCGATTGTATATCGGGACACACTGCATGTATTAAATTGTGGAATCATGTAAATGTGCATTTTAATTAAATGAACCCAACCAGCTATGTTCACTGCAACCATATTGAGAAGGGGCATGATTTCCTAAGGTTAAGGGTGGGGATGTAAAACCTTCAACCCATGGGGGAAAAGCCATGTGTCACCACCCTGTTTGATTTGCTCACCTTCCCTTGCCTCATCCAACCACCACCTTAATTGTTCTGTTGTTAGTTGGGGCATCTATTTGCTCATAGGAATACTACTATGCTCACGCCTACACTCTCTCCATGATGCGCCTTTTGGGTTGCAGATGGTCTCTCCACTATCCCAATCGAGAGGTGTTCATTTTCCCTCACGGGGGATGAGATAAAAGGGGCCGCAATTCATTGATTGGGGGATGGTTCTTTCTTTTCTCATGGAGTTGTTAGTCTACAGATATGTTCTTCCTCCTACTCATGCATAGAGTTTGTGTTTTTACTCCACCATTGTTTTCCAACGTTGCTTCTGTGTCTGGACTGTGCAACGTTCTGTTGCTTCATCATGAGCCCTTGCTGTGGTTTTCTCCTATTGTTTTCCACAATTGTTGGCTGCATTTTTCCCTTGTGATTTGGCTACTGTAGGATTCCTAGGGAAAATTTTGGCCACGATAGGGCCAAGAACGATCTAGGGAGTTGCTTTTCCCCTGTTAAAGCTTTAAAAGATGGTTTGCTGCATGCACGCAGTGGTTTTGTCCTCGGACTGCATTGGAGTGGTGAATGAGGGCATGATGTGCTTGATAAACCTGGTGGGTTAGGAACCACATAGACAGAGCTAGTGGGATGGATTTCTTCTCCACAACCCCTGAATAGCACTGGAAGGGAGATCAGGGTCTGAGGGACTGCGTTGCAGAGAAAGGATTGATTTCCTTGTGTTGGGTGTGTGTGGGTGTCCTAGAAGCTAGGCGGGTTCTGGTGTAGGTGTCTTTAGCTCTTCAATGAGCTTAGCATCTTAGCATTTAGCCTTTCCCAACTCCTAGATAGCCTGATAAACCCAACTTGGTTGGCTTGGCTGATCCGTTGTTCACCTGATAAACCCAACTGTGTTGGATTGGCTGAACTATGTACCCTTGCGGGGCTGTTATCCTTGGCTATGTGTAAGCCTGCTAGTTCCTTATTCCTTGGGGAATCATGCCCATCTCAGGGGTGGCAGTGTTGCTGAGAGATTAAAGAGCACGCGGGCCTATGGTTGGGTGAAACGTTGCAGCTACGTAGCTGGTTACGGGACAAGTTCTTTATAAGATAAGTATTCTTACCTAACTTGTGTCTGCAATAATATTGATTATTCATGAATGATGATGTACATGTTGAATGCTGATTGATATTTTTTGTTTCCGTTGTGTATATGAACGATCATGCTCCGTAGTATGTTTTATGTTTTTAATTATCTTTCTTCAGCATTATATGTATGTATGTTCATGTTCATGGGGTTAGATGCTTGGATGATTGATGTATCATTGCGTCCTTTTTGTCGGTCAGAGGGTCAGGGATGCTACATGTTATATTCATGAAATTTAAAAGGCATTTTGAAATGCCCGCAAGGAGGGGTTATTTTGATGATAAAATTCTTTAGGTAGCATAGGAAAGTTTCTTGGTGAACTGACTATCTAGCCATACCTTGAGGTTGTCTTATGATGGTCTCATATGCAAAATATCAATCTACCAAAAATAGGAAAAATAATATTTTGCATAGTGAGAACAAAAGAAAATTAGGAAAAATAATATTTTGCATAGTGAGAACAAAAGAAAATTGACTAAGTGTTAAAAACAGGAGTTTGAGAGGTCAATTGGAAATGCCCGCCAAGGTCTGTCTTTGTGCAAGTAAATTTATCAAATGTCATGGATCCAGTCTTTGGTAAGTTTTCCATCTTCTCATGACTTCAGGTTTCCATAGAGTGTTCACACGTGTGAAATAGGAGTCTTTCGAAATGGGAAGAAATATGTTTTGATGTTCAAAAGAGGTTGAGAAGCTATTTTGAAATGCTTGCCAGAGGTTGTGTGTGTGTCAACAAATTTATCTTGTGATATGGTCTTGTTCATTGTTGAAATGGATATCTAGCCATGCTGGTAGGTTTCCTTATGGTGATCACAGGAGGGAGAAATCAATTTTCCAAAGTAGAAGAAAAAATGTTTTTACAAGTTAAAAACAATTTTGTCTAAGTGTTAAATTAAACAGTTTGGAAGCCTGTTTTCAAATGATCTCCAGATAATGCATGTGTATCAAAAAGTTCAAAAGCTGGCATGGATTTGATCCTTGTTGAGGTGGCTATATAGCCATACTTTTAGTTTGCATTATGATGGTCATATATGCAAAATATGGACTTTCAAAGTTAGTGAAAAATAATAAACAGAGTTTATTAAATAAGAAGCTACATGAATGTATTTAGAAAAATAAACAAAAATTTAATAAAAGGAATTAAGACATAGTTTTGAAGAGATACATCTTACCATTGGAGAGATGCAATGTTTATAAGATGTTTTAATTGATTGTTTCATTAAAATAATAAATAACAAATAGATATTCGAAGAGGTGTCTAAGCATGATGACATGGAAAGGTGTAATTGGAGCAAGACATGCAGGATAGAGATGACTAAGGACATGCATAATGACATTGAAAAGAAAGCATGACAAGCATGGAACATCTAGAGAGTCAAATGACCCATTATGTCATCATTTGAAGATGATTTGGGCAAGACAAAGATGTTGGTGCAAAGATGACAAGGAGAGGGTGACATGACAATAGACAAGCAAAATTGATGACAGAGATGGTTGTGGGCATGATAAAATAGTGGAAAAGGAGAATATTGCAGGCATCTCCAAAAGATCATATGAGCCTGGTAAATGAGGACAATTGCGAGCATGATATAAACTATTACGGGCAGAAGATATTTCCTATTGCGGGCATCTTCTTAGCACCACCTATGGGAATCCCTTATGGCCACATGTGAGATGCGGGCATAAGGAAGGAGTTGCTGCAGGCATTTGTGGGAGCTGTGGGCATCTTTAATGGCTCAAATGAGGAGTTACGGGCATCTTTAAACCCTAGCTGGGGGCATCTAGATAGCCCTTGCGGGCATCTGAATACATCACCTATTGGCACCTTGAAGATGGATAGTGTAGGCATACTTATTGGAAGATCAAAGACCCCCATATGGGCAGTTGAAGAAGGGTATGCATGAATAAGAGAAGGCCAAGTCTTCTCATAAAAAATAAAATTAAAATGATGATGATTAGTGGAAAATTAAATAAATTTTGGTTAATGATAACAAAAATAAATTGGTGATGAGGTTGGCCTCCTAAGACATGGAAGTAAAAAACTATTTACGGCCAAAAAAGGATGCATGCTTACTAACCCGCGTGTAAACAACCAAGAGCCATTGAAAGCTGGCATTGGTTTGGCGGGTGTGATTTCTATTAGTAGTTTAAAGGATTAATTGTATTAGTTTGTCGTAGGTGGATTCATTATATATGAGATTATGCTAAATATTTTGTGGAATTCCTATCCAAGTGACTCCTTTTCTTAATTTCCTGCTCCGATGTGTGTCCATAAAAAATTAGATCTCCTGTCATCATATAGCCTGCCCTACTCTACCATAAATCCAATAATTTGAATATTTGCTTCTTGCATTTGAAGGCTTCCGCCAAAGGTAGTATGCTCGACAAGTTAAAGTGATCCTGCTGAATCTATAGAAAATACCTCAAATGGAAATATGAGTCAAAATAATTTCATTTTATTTCCCGCGATGAGGTCCCAACTGTACCCCCTTTCAAATAAGATTTAAATAAATAAGAATGTTAAATTAAATATAGCCATATATCGTTGATATAGAGATGAAAGTTTGTCAAAAATTAAAAACATCAATATTGCCACGGTTTTTCCGCCATGATAAAAAAAAATGAAGTATTAATCCACGAATGTTCAAAACATGGAAATATTTTGTGGAAAAATCCTCCCAAATTTATTAGTGAGAAAATCAAGTAAAGGAAGAAGCCGCGACAAGAAAAGGAACATCTAGAATCGATGGAAGAGGCATGTAGAAGAGTTAAATCTAGACAGGTGAGAGTCAAGGAATACTACAAATGGACCATTTGACAGAAGATCAAAGGTAGTTTTGCAGCTAGTTATGACCTGTGTAGACATGTTGCAAGGCATTTTCATGGCTAGTCATGGCTGTGGTTAATGTCTTGTAGGAATTTTGTGGCTAAGTATGGGCCGACCTTAATGTAACCGAGATATTTTGTAGCTACTTGTGTCTGTAATAAATGAGTAGTACTCAGTCGACCCTGCGTGATCTTGTAAAATGCTATAAATAGGAAGAACCCACTCTGTATAAGGGTTAGCTTCAATTTTGGTTTTTTAAGGGGTAGTTCATTAGTTGACTGAGAGAGGAGTCTAATAGAAGGAGAAGGTTGTTGAGCCATGGATCTTGTAGCTAAGTGTGCAGACCACTAGTAGTAGAAGTAATATGTAGCTAAGTCCGCATATAGTAAGGTAGAAGAGTCGATCCAGGATGTGTGTGAATCAGTAGGAGTAAATAGAAGAATAAAATAGAGAGCATGAGAACAAGAAGAGATTGAGTCAAATAGACATATCTTAAGAAAATTCTGCAAGTCACAGACTGCAAGGTGCTACATAAATTTTTCATGCCAGATGAAGAGCACCTTGGCGGTTTTTCCCAGTGGGTTTCTGCGCTAATTTCCTGTGTCAAATGAATGGATGTAGTTGAATGAATGAATCCTTATGTTAATGGTTGATTACTTATATTGTTCATAGCTATAGTTATTAGTGAATGAATATTGCAATATGAACAATCAGTAATTGAATGAATGAATGGTTAAAGCATTTTCAGCACGATATGTAGGATTTCATGGTTAAGATGCTAAGTTATAATATAAGTTGCGCACTGTCGGTCAAGTATAAGGAATTAGTTGCATCACACAATTTCTCTATTTGTTAAGTTTGTGGGACAAGGTTGCATCACGTGCACACTGTGGCACACAGTTGTACGTCAGTCGTAGAGTGAAAGACTCCATCCCACTGTCTTTGTTGAGTGCCTTGGTCGTGCGCCAATGGACTATAATCCCTCAACAACTACGGTAACATGGTTCTGGAAGTTACACATTAAGATATCTCAGGTGCTACTGTGCCTACGTCGCGGGCATTGCTGACTGAGCTTGCTCTGTCGGGCTGATGTCTTTTGGTGTCTTGTTGGTATTGTGTTGTTTTTGAACCGTAGGTAAAGAAAAGAAGGAGAAAGATGCCAACAAATGGTTCCATTGTTGGGACCCATAGTCATTTGTGTCGAGGTAAATGTTGTGGCATTCGATAAAGAATGAGATAGAGGATTGTATGGAATCTAAGATGCTAGCATTCATGCATGAAGAGAGTGCAGGATCATGGTTGAGCGCAGAAAACTAGGTGGATGAGTACATATATTTTGACATTCACAAGATATTCTTTGCAGATTTTCCCATTGTGCTATACGAGTTGTTGTCAAGGTTGGAAACTCGGCAGACAAATTTCTAGAGAAGATAAGTGGTTGAGTGGAGTGATCAGTTGGTTTGTGAGATAACTAGTGTAAGAACACGATCTCTAGAGCTGTTGATTTTTGGGTTGACAGTATTTTACAAGGATATATTACTGAGTTTGCAGTAGAAGCTATAACCTCATATAGTGAGGCTGGAAGAAATTTTTTCCAAGGACCTCGACAAAGGTATTTGTTGTTGATAAGTCAATGGATAAAGATGCTAGTCTATGAGAAGGGTATATTGCAGTTGAGTAGTTGAGTCACATACCCAGTAGGAAGGCTATGTCGCAGATGAAATATAAGGAAAATTGGAAATGGTGAGTTGAGAAGTTCCCAGGAAGTGTAGAGCCTAAACTAGAAGTTGGAGTCCTAAGAAGTGAAAGGAAATTCGGATCAGGGAAAAGAAGAAAGATACAAGAAGGTCAACGAACTCCTGTTTTGTTTGAAGAGAATGAACATGAAATTTAGTCATAGCTAGATGAAGGGTCTTGCAATGAAGAAGAGGACTATAGATCGATTTTTGAAGGAGCAGAGGAATATGGAGAATCTACAGAAACACCCAAGTCAAGATGCAACTATTTCACACCCAGAGTATTGCCGGAGGTAAGGTATAGAGCCTCATCTCCAGAACGAATTGTTAATACTCATAGTGCTAGCACTGTGACTAGTACGCAAGAGGGTACACCTCCATTAAATTATTCACCAGATAATCCCAATGCCAACTTAGTGGTTGGGGTAGATATTAGAATACCCACATTCAATGGGAATGGAGTAGAAGACCTAAAACAACATTGGTTCATCTGTGAAGCTGTTTGGATCGTTAGCCTAGTTAACAATGTGGACTTGAAGAAAGTGCAGATGATCACATCTCTGAGGGGTCGTGCGCTGGATTGGTTTATTAAGTTTTGCGTAGTACCAGCAGGAACACCACAGAAGACCATTGAAAATATATGACTCACAATGATTTCTGAGTTTAGGAAACCTAAATATAAGTCGCAGTGTATTACCAAGATCAAGGAGATAAAAAAAGCATTGGCAGAGTGAGTATGGAACTTTGACCAATGATTTAAAATGTTGATGGCCAAAGTAAGTTTGCAAATGTCGAATGTAAAACATAAATAATGGTTTATTGTTGCACTATTACCACACATCTGAGGCCCATTGATGCAACAAAAGGTTGAGTTGCAGACCGAAGCACTAGAATTAGCAATGAAGTTGGAAGCCTCTCCAATCGATGATAGTGCCGAAGGCATGGTATAGATTCAGTCACAGCTAGCTAATATGACAATACAACTTCAGGACATCAAGAAGGGCAAGGAAGACAAAGAATATTTATGGTGCACAAAATGCAGAGCAGATGGACACACAGAGTATAATTGTCTGACCTATAGCAATTACTACATAGCAGCGGGTGTGCCAAAACCACTGAGTCCACACACCTTGGTGCCACATATGCCAGACTAGAGTACATTGCGACAAGGAGTGCCTATACTTACAAAATATTGTAAGTACCTCAGAGAACCTATTCTGTAAATTCTATAAATCGGTAAGGCATGAAGAGAAGTACTGCAGAGCATATCAATTCTTGAAGGAAAAGATGGTCTGATACCTACTTGATGAAGAACAAGGGACCGGTTTAGGTTGAACCAACATAAGTGCACTACCAGTCTGTGTTGTTCCCCCATCACTAGTATCAAAACTATTATCAACCTCAGTATACACTTCATAATCAGTATGCGCCATAGAATCAATATCAGCCACAATACTAGCAGAACCAGTACCCCCTGCAACAAGCACACTCGCAGGGAAGGGGGATGGAAATTTTTGAGGAAGAGGAGGAGGAGGACCTGGTAGAGGAAGATGTCAAGTTACATGCTATAACTATAGAAAACTAGGTCATTATGTTAGATATTTCCAAGAGCTTACAAATACATGCTCATATTGTAAAGCGTAGGACCATAATGTGGAGCAATGTCCTCAGTTGATTGCAAAGTGGCAAGCTAGGATCATTACAGGTCCTAACATTGCACATAAACCGAACCCAAATCTAAATCCTAATTTCATCTAGATGATTGCTTCTAAGCCACGAGAATCGAGTGTTGTTGTTGTAACACAAGGAGGTGCTACGACCGGAGCTGATCAGGATGTACCCCAAGAATAACTACAACTGCAGGTGCGACCCACAGTGCAGAAGAAACTGCCATTCGGTGTCCAAAAGCAAAATCAAGTATTCTTAGATGTGTGATCAGATTTTTTGGATCAAGAACCATTGACATCAATAGAAGTCAGGGAGATTCTTGAACGCTTCCAGCAGATACTCCAGAAACAGATCCCGAAAAAGGTTAGAAAGCTCAAGTGATTTCTATCAAGTTGCTTAATGTTAATTCAAGATAAAGATGCCATCGCAGAAATACAAGGACTAATAGAAGAAACCACAGAAGAGCCACAACCAGAAAGAAGAGTTAACCAGGTTAAAAACAAGTTTAAAATTGGGCGCAAATTAAGAATGACTACCCAGATAGGCGACTACGACGTGGATTACATCATCTTAGACATGGGATCGGACGCCAATATTTTGGCGGGACAAACTTGGGAAAGTATGGGAAATCCACACTTGGATTGGTCTCGTGTCTAGTTGCGACTTGCAAACCAAGCAAAGGCCCTACCAATTGATAGGTTGAGTCAAGTCCTTGTCGACATTGAAGGGTTGTGCACATTTGTGGACTTTGAGGTCATTAACATTATCGATGACATGAACCATAACCTGCACTTTCAGGGATATATTGGGCCATAGATAATTATACGATTATGAATTTCAAGAAAAGGATACTCTCATTCGAGGATAATTATATGAGGGTAGTGTCACCCATTGATCCATTGGAGGGACAAAGGTATGTCAAGACTATCTACAATGAGGGACAGGTTGATTACCTCAAACAGATCTATAATGTCACTGCCATGCAAGAATATTACATCAATCCAATAGTGGATGGGAACATGAGCTGGAAGAGTTCTATCTCCTTCACATCTGACTCAGGAGATGACTTAGAAAATTGACAAAACTGGTTACATGAAGTCTCTATGAGGAGATGCGCTAGAATTACAAGGTCTATGCAACGGGTGGAAAATGAGCTAAAAGAGCTTCCCACCTATGAGGGTTTACCTAACCTCACAACCTTCCTAAATGAGTTTGAAGGACTTATAACAAAGTCACAGCACTTGTATGCGTTAGAACATGTACTAAATGCTACACCCGCTAGATGGTGGGGTACACACAAGCATTCCATAACAGAATGGCTACAGTTGAGAAGGTTGATGGAAGTCCGATTCAGTGAAGAAGTCACCACTGTGAGTCAAAATTACATAGGATTGTCGAACCCAGTTGAGCACATAAATCAGCGTCATACTGTATTTTCATAATAGCCGTAGAAGGAATGGGTACATCATTTCTTTCACACATTGGAAATGACACCCCGAAGCTGGTATACATCCATGGAATTGTGACAAGGAACTCAGGACTAGGACGACATAGCTAAAAAGTTCATGCACACATTTGAGTTTGCTGATGAGAAACCCATAGTTGATGTTGTGCTTCAAATGATAAAGGAAAATATATTTGTTGAAATCCCTATTCAAGAGGCGAATTCCCACCAGTGCAGCGCGACCATCTAGTAATGGATCGCTTGTTACAATTGGACTGGAGACCCAGATGATGACCCGACTAACATAAATATACCAGAATCAAAGGGCACATGCACAGTAGAAGGAAGTGGTATTTCAAGCCACTAATTCCTAAAGCCATTGAAAATCAAGAAAGTAAACATTGGGTCGCCAGAGAACCCAAATTTCTCCAATATAGGATATTATTGGGATGAAGAAGCAATTGCGAAGGTCACAGACTTAATGCATGAATACCAAGATCTATTCCTGACCAACTTTATAGAGATGAATGGAATAGTAGGGGATTTGGGAAAAATGAAAATACCCCTAAAACCAGATGCTAGAATGTTTAAACAACGACCATACAGGTTGAATCCACAATACAGAGAAAAGGTAAAAGATGAATTGGATCGCATGCTCGATGCAGGAATCATTGAACCTATCAAGGAATTAGAATGGATCATCCCTATAATGATCCAGGAAA
Organism: Pseudotsuga menziesii; assembly: GCA_001517045.1. Lineage (NCBI taxonomy): Eukaryota > Viridiplantae > Streptophyta > Pinopsida > Pinales > Pinaceae > Pseudotsuga > Pseudotsuga menziesii. The sequence goes on along the minus strand of LPNX010963520.1, from coordinate 162,471 downwards.
TGAATACAATAGGAAAAGTAAGGATCTATGTCAATCTAAGGAAGCTCAACGACACATACCTGCACAATCCATTTCCAAAACCATTCACAGATGAAGTATTGGAAAGAGTCGGAGGACAAGAAATGTATTCATTCATTGATGGCTTCCTAGTTATCATCAAGTCAAAATCGTGAAGGAGGATCTTCATAAAATATCCTTCGTCACAGAATTGGGATGCTACCAGTATATGGTAATTCCCTTTGGACTCAAGAATACACCTGCTATTTTTTCTAGAATAGTAGTCTCTGCTTTTAAATATTTTATTCATAAATTTCTTGAGGTCTACTTTGATGAGTTGACTGTGTTTGGTATAGTAAGAGACCACATTGAAAGTATTAGCATGATGTTGGGCCACTCTCCCCAGTATCAGATCATGCTCAATTCTAAGAAATGTATTTACTGCGCACCATTCGGTGTTCTATTGGATCACATTGGGTGTCGCAATGGTATTTTAGTTGACCCAGCAAAAGTTGCGATTATACTTGACTTACCACCACCCACATCAGTCATACAACTCAGATCAGTGTTAGGACACACAAGCTACTATAGGAAATTCGTTAGAGGATACACTCAGATCACTGCACCTATGAAAAAACTATTGAATAAAGATGCAAAGTTCCAGTGGACACCAGCTTGTAAGGAAATCTTGGACAAATTAAAGAACAAGATGGCCACTGCGCCAATACTTGTATTTCTGGACTGGAAGAAGGAGTTCCACATTCATGTCGATGGATCGTCTATTTCTCTCGACATATTATTGACACAACCAGGTGAAGGTGCGCTTGACCACTCTATTTGTTTTGTTAGCAGGAAACTATCGACAATAGAGAAAAACTATATGACAACATAAAAAGAAGGCCTTGCAATGGTCTATGTGCTACAAAAATTCTGCCACTACTTGTTGGGTGGACATTTTCAAATGTACACTGATCATTCAGCAAGGTACCTGGTCAAAAATCTAGTCTTAGAGGGGAAGATATGTAGATGGCTCCTCCTCTTTCAAGAATTCGACTTTGAATTCGTTGTTAAACCTGGTCAACTGAATGTCAAACCTAATCACTTGTCAAGGATAGAAAGCGGTGAAGAACCAACTAGTTTGGTCGATAACTTGCCTGACGTGCAACTGTTTGTAGTCACCATGATGGATGATCAGGATAAGGAATTGAATGCTATAATTCACTTCTTAAGCATAGGCTATGTGCCTGAAGGATTCCCCATTAACACGAAGAAACATCTAGTTGTTAAAGCTTCTGATTACATGCTTATTGTGGGCCATCTGTATAAATTGGGTGCAAATGAAATTTTGTGACGCTGTGTCTTTGACCATGAGTGACAATGGATAATGAGTGAAGCAAATGCCGGTGTCATAGGAGGACACTATGATGGAAAGGAAATTGTGCACAAGATATTACAAGCAAGACTATGGTGGCCAACCATACATATGGATACTCAGAGGTTCTGCAGGCGCTATGATATCTGCCATAGAACAGGAAAATCGTCGCACCATGACGAGATGCCGCTTGTGCCACAGATAACCCTCCAGGATTTTGAGAAATGGGTTGTTGATTTCGTTCGACCAATCAGTCCACCAGGAAAGAGGATTGGTGTGTGCTACATTATCATTGTGACAGACTACTTAACCAGATGGGATGAAGTTGCTTCTATTAAATATTGTACTGCTATGATTGTGGTGAGGTTTTTATTTGAAAATGCGGTGACCAGATTTGGTTTTCTGAAAATTCTTCTCAACGAGCAAGGTACGCATTTCGTTAACAAAATGATTGATGAGCTTACTATAGAGTTCCAAATTCAGCATAAGAAGACGACACCCTATCATCCCCAAGCAAATGGAATAGTTGAAGCCTTGAACAAGATTCTGGAGAACGCATTAACCAAAGTATGCAACATGCACCGCGATGGATGGGATCAAAAAGTACCAGTTGTGCTCTAGGCATATTGCACAATTTGCAAGTGATTGATAGGACATACCCCATTTAGACTGGTATATGGACAGGAAGTTGGTGTACCCATGGAGTACATTGTGCTGAGCTTAAGGATTCCTGCACTAACGGAGATGACTGATGAAGATGCTGTTGAGCAAAGGTTGTCGCACCTTGTTCAAATGGAAGAGGAACTCTTCATTGCAGGATTCCATCAGACTGTCGAGAAGCATAGGAAGAAAGAATGGCATGATCGCCATATCCATATTAATCCATTTGAAGTTGGAGGACTTGTGTTTCTATATGATAGAAACTTTTTCAAACACCCAGGAAAATTAAAGACACATTGGGTAGGGCCATATAGGATTGCACACATTACTGACGTGGGTGCAATAAAACTGCAGAAACTAAATGTAACATATGTCGTAGGAATGGTAAATGGAAGTCACCTGAAACCTTACTATGATGGCCATGACATACCTGGCTAAGGTTGTGTTGCACGAGAAAAAAAAAAAAGAAGAAGAAGAAAAGAGAAAGAAAGAGAAGGAAACTGTCATGTATCACATCTGGGACAGAACCACGAAAAGCACTGTAAAAAGCGGGAATGCATTAGAGGAAATTTCAACTCAAAATGGGCCTTTTAACTTTTATTCAAATTCCATGTCATCATGTGTTAGCCAATGAAATTGCTTTAAATTTGAAATACCGTATACTTCTTAAACACTTTTTTAATATAAATTTGGGGATAGTTATCATTAAAAAAACTACTTTTTTGTTTGTATTTTTGACATATATCCCCGTGTTTTTACTCAAATTTCTATCGGGGGAGCTCGTTGGATACAGAATTAAATTTCACATCCAACGAGCTCTCCCGATCGAAATTTGAGTAAAAACACAGGGAGATATGTTGAAAATACAAACAAAAAAGTAGTTTTTTTCTTTTTTTCCTTCCAAATTAATAAATATTATTTTATTATTTTAACTATTATTTTATTAATTCATTTTAGGAGGCCCATTTTGAGTTGAAATTTCCTCTAATGACAGGCTGTCCGACATTAAAGTGCAAATATTTGGTGAATATTGAGGTGGTTATGATAGCTAAGCCTCATCAATTTGACGAGATACGAGTACTATGAAAACTTTCTTTTTGGTCCCATCAGTCATCCTCATCATAACTACCATAACTACCCTCACAGGTATAATGCAGAACTCGAGTAGCCAAATTAATGAGGAATGCATCCAACGAGAATCCCACGTGATCAACAAGAACTCAATCTCCGATAAAAGTGATGATTGCAGGACACATAGGCGCCTATAAATATGAGGATTCATCACAAAGAACTTCTTTATGCAAACAGAAAGAGAAAGAGAGAACCATAGCCAAGATTTGACAGAGCCGAAGCTTGTAATAGAGAGCGATCCAAAATCCATGGTCATCAAGATTTCCAGTGCTAGTGAGATTTCCAACATGAATTCCACTCAACTCTATCCAATTGAACATGAAATTCAATCACCCGAGGTACAACAGCCTGAGCAGGAACCAGATCTAGCATCAATGGTGCGACTAAGAAAGCAACCTGATCTGACGGCTGATTTGGCCCCTGCTACACCTTTTGGTTCATGCCTTGTGTTGAACCCCCCTTAGAAACCTGTTCAAAATCCACCAGTTGCAGGTCTGCATCTAGTGGTGGTGCCGAGACAAGCTAGAGAGAGAGAAACCGAAGAGTCATCCAGGCCGCAACTATGAAAGAAACGTAAGGTTAAGGCCATTGCGAAAATGCTTGAGTAGGACCTGATGGAGGAGGATGCACCAGATGCACCACCCCAAGACGCTGACACTGCCAGATAAGAGGAGGATTTTCCACACTATGTCAGGCCAAGGAGAGATTATGCGCAAAGAGTGATGCTACCGAAGAGAGCGTGCACAACCTTGGTGACACTTTGCATCCTTGATGGTGTACCCCTCTTAATGAACATAGTGTCGAAGATAGCCAAGCTGCAGCTTGAGGATTTTGACACCCGCTAGCACGTGGGCTTGGAAAGGAAAAACTGTATGGTTATGGTTCAATCCGGTTCGACTGAGCCCCAACTCTTAGTACCAATGGAGTGGGCTCGCGGTGTTGACCACATGGGCTTGTTGAATCTGTTGTTCATGCTGCACTTTGGGCACAGCATGCATGTAACTATGTATGTGAAGCAACTCCTTATATTCTTTCATAGGGTTTTCTTATGGCTTGAATGACCCTACCCTGTCAATGTTGAGCTTATCTCATCGATAATGGGTCTGCTAAAGATAGGAGGAGACCCTTCACCATATTTGCACTAGAACAGAGACGCCACCAAAATGAAGAAGAAGTACAACCTTCAGTGTGTAGGTAGGGGGTTCCTTATCACCCCTATAAAAGATAATATTGTAAGGTTTGCATCCATAATCTTATCTTGCAAGCCATTGTGCAAGATGATACCTATTGAGTGGACTGCTGGCACGGTAGAGATCACAAATCAGTGCGCACAAGGGGTAACCTTCAACTGGTCGCAATTCCCGCTAAACAAACTAATATATGATGTAGAGAAAGAGTAGGAGGAACCTAGGGACAAATTTAATTATTTCTGGCTGCTCATCCTAATATCTTTCATTCTGTGGTCCAACCCACCAGACTACCAGCCGATGGATGTCCCAGTGCTTTTCCTTGGCGCAAAGTATAAGAACCTCTGGGAGAATAAGGAGGACAAGATTTGCTAGACGAATAACAACATCGAGTTATTTTTCCATGTTGAGGCCCTACGTGATGTTATCATTTGGTCCCACAGAGTAAGGGCTGTGACGGTTCAAAGGTATGCAGCATTCATCAAATTTCAGGCCGACAAACATTACACTATTTTGGAACCAAGGCAGGACCCGGCCAAGGAAGTGCACAAGGCAGGATTCCTGATCATTGATGCAGATGTAGATGCAATTATCTAAGAGTGGCATGAAGAATGGAACGACCCCATCAATGAGAAAGTGCAACAAGATGACAACCAAGGTGGAGATGGCCAAGGAGAGGACCTCAGTGACGGCCAAGGAAACGACCAATGGAATGGTCAGGATCATGACCAAGATGATGGGAAACACAATGATGGAGATGAAAAGAAATATGATAAGTCATCAAGCCTCGATGATAGTCAGAAAATAAAGGATGATGACTCTGAAGGCACACCTACTAATGAGGATTTTCAGAAATCCTGAGAAGAGTTGCACAGCGCATAGTGACATCAACACAAGAAGAGGAAAGCAGACAGATTGGCTAACATGGTAAACTTAGCTGACAACGACATCAACCTATTGTCTGATGCCATTGCATAGGTTTCCAAGGCCAGCTTAAAAGGAACACATAAGAAACAATTGTGACTGACCAATGAGCTCCCTCAGCAAATCAACTAGCTCATAGAGGCTATAAACGAAGTTAAAGCCACTGTCGAGATCGAAACTTGTTGATCCTAGATTTGTTATCATTCTTGGAAGTTAAATTACTCATTTAAACACATGTTTTATTATCTTTTGCATATTTTATGTCACGCAGATCATTATTCAGCCTCACGTATGAGTGTATTTAAGGTTTATATAAAATCCTTTTATTATTGTCATTTTATGGTTTTATTAATTAAAAATGACATTATTAATGTGCATTTGATGTATTAATTAATTTGTATATTTGTTTGCATATTTTATAATCTTTTTGGGCCAAATTAATAAATGAAACGTATTCAGCCTACCTTGCGCACAGAACGTCCAGCTCGACGTCCAACTTGTCATCCAGTCCTTGCGCGAAACTTGTTGGTAGTTTACCAGATGTTGAAACGTGTTGTTGTAGACTGTAATCCTGAAGCACTCCAGCAAACAGACACTTTGTTCTCCCTAGATCGACTCCCAACATATCCATATCAAGTTCTAGATTGTTGTTCAGCTCTCTGTCCAGATTTTTAACCAGACTGTGCACTGCTGAGAATTAATTTCAGGCATTAAAACATGAAACATCCTGCAAATGACCTATTTTCCACGCGGCTGGGTAATTAAGTTTGCTTCTGGATAATTCGCCATCCTGCAGCCTCCTTTGCTTACCACCACATCAAGAATCCATGCATTGGGTTGATGCATTTAACCTATGCTCTAGAATATTCTCCAGTATGTTCTCCTCTATCCAATACCAACCCACTTGTTGCACTAAGGAAGGAGCCATGCATCACATCTGAAGACTGTTCACGCTAAAAAGAAGACCAGAACTGCGCTGAAGAAGGGAGGATGCTTGTGTGCTAGCCTCTGATCTGTTATGTGCTTTTATGATTGACTAAATTTAGAGAGTAGTCAACCACTAAAGGGTTGATTTGCTCATCTCTGTAAACTGTTATATATAGTAGCCTCTGTGTGAGAGATAGGTTAGCCAAGAAGAATTAGTTTGCAGTGTTATCAGTTCATGCTTTGATTTGTTCTTAAGCACACTGTATTTATGTTCCATCATTTGGATAAAGAGTTGTATGTGTTGTTGTTGATGATTGCGTTTGAGTAGAAGTTAGCCAAGCACCACCCCTGATTGCTGAGAGGGCCCCTCATCAACCAGAGGTTTCTTTTCTTGTTTATTTCCTTCATCTTTTCTATTGTAGCTAGTTTAATTTACTGTTTGTTTTATTATTCTTGTAATGCAATTTTATTTCTGAATTAGATAATTTAACTGCACGCATAGTTTGCTTTCAGCTTTGTTTTCAGTCATTTCATTTCCAGTTTGTTGTTTAGTTTATTTGCAAGTTAGATAGAATAGATTGTTGTTTATCAATATAAATAGATTCAGTGTTGCTTATTTCATTTCTGTTATAAATTATTAGTTTATGCAATTTACATTTCAGTTTATTAACATGCAATGGTTTCTTTACATTTATGTTTATGAATTTGTTTAAGTCTATTTCATTGTTAAATTTACTTAATAAGTAGGTTTACTTATTGCCTCTATGCATTAGATTTACATCTGCATAATTCAGCTGAAGATTAGCTCATTTAGGTTAGTTTTTATTATTTCAACTATGGAGACTATCATTTGGACAGCCTGTTTAGTTTGTTATTTACCCACCCCTTTCAAACCCATAGTTTAGTTTGTCATTCAACCCACAGTTTCGTTTTTAGTGTTTTTTATTTTTTTTGAGATTGTTTTCAGTTCTGTTTATTTAATGTTTGAATTATGTTTTGACTGAGATGGTTATATAATAACATTGAAGTTAAAGTTTAATTATTTTAGGTTATTTATTAAAGTTTTATCATTTTCCTTACTTCTTTTCTCCTTCAATATGTGTTAAGTTGTTTATGTTTTTGTTTCTTGAATATTGTTTTTGATTTTGTTTTACTGTTGTATTGTTTTTTGTTTATGCCTTTTGGATTGATTTATCCGTTTGCATGTGAGATTCAATGTTATATGTGTTATCCTTAGTATGTTTTTAGGTTGTCTCTTTTACATTGTGTTATTGTTGAAAGAAATTGTAGGACAGAACCTAAATATATTTCTCTTATTAAGTTTTCTACTTGCTTATAATTTAAGTCTTCCTTGCACCCTAGTTTCCCATTTGAATAGTTAATTATTGATTGTATTTCAGTTTAAAGTTATAAAATAAATTATCAATTGTTTATTTTATTATTTTGTCTCATTTAAATTACCTTAATACTTGCATTCTTAGGAGTTTGACTCGGTTTTTCATTTTGAAATATCTTTTGATCTTTTATTTGTTAAAATATTTCCATGACACCATAAGAACTCCTCTGCCTTCGCATATATTTTGTGTCAACTCTAATATTACCAACCCCAGTTGATAATTAAAGAATAGGTGAATTAATTTAGACATTATAACACCCAAACACTTTTGGCACCATTTCCGGGGAGTTTTTTTGTAAGGTAGAGTAGAATTCTTTATGAAGTTTAGCAATAGGTTGGTAGCAGGGGAGCAGTAAGATGAGAGGTAAGAACCTATGCATCTGTTATAACAGGCACCCACAAATCTAGCAACAGAAGTAGCATAGGTTTTCTTTAGTTTAAACCTTTTTTTTCATGAGTAGACTTAGAGATACTCAGGGTATATTTGTTAAGCCCAGAAAAATTATTGAAGTCCCTAATAACTACTATAGGGGACGTATTTCCCCAACTACTAACTCACCAGAAAGGTATCGAAAGATGCCTACAGGAAGTAGTTCTACCCTGAAACCTAAGAAGTCTCTCTTAGAAGATCTTACTGGGGAAGCCATAGAAGGAGAAGGAACCTTGGCAGAAGGTCCTAAGGACCCCATTCCTGAGGAATTTCAAGAGGATCGGCCATTAGAAACCTCCAGCCCTCCACTAGTTTCAAATCCAATTAACACAACTTTTTCACTAGTAGGAGATCCGAATTTCGTTGACTTTGTTGTTCTTGCCCAAGTAAAAGCTCTTTTTCGAACCTTAGTAGATCCAGTTATCTCGTAAATTGAAACTTCTACAGTAGAAATTACTATCCATCTAGGATTCAATAAAAACACAGTTGATCAAAGGAAGATCTCTCCCGAGAAAGAACATTGGACGCTCCATTATCACCTCGAAAGGAGCCTCCTAAGTATATTTAAATCAAGAATCCAACTTATATGGAGAGACAAGAAGAAAATGAAGACCATGATGAAGTTAGAAATGAAGAAGGAGAAGGGGAAAATCAAACTAATGCTACCTTTGGGTTCCCTATTTTAGATACAATGCAGGATGTAACTATGAAAAACATCCCTCCTTCCTCCTTACCTACTTTCTATGGAAAAAGTAATGAGGACCCAGACACATTCCTTTTCGATATCCTTTGTAGGAGCTATAATTATCTACAAGATGTTCACAAACTAAAACTCTTTCCCCCTACAATAAAATATTTCACCTTCAGATGGTTCATGGGATTAGGAGAATTCATTATCAGAACTTGGGATGATATAAAAACTTCATTTTTGCGAAAATATCAAGAATACTACAAACCCAAGGACTCTCGACATGATATATTCAAGATAAAACAACTTGAATACAGGAGCCTGGAGGATTATCTTGAAAGGTTCATTTATACATTACATAAGTCTAAATATAATGACCTCTGAGAAGATGCAGTATGTAATATTTTCCTTAAGGGGATCTCCGAGGACTTGTTCGAAAGTTTTAATCTCATGGAATCTGGCGATATTTCTCATAAAAATTTTGCACAAATTGGTGAGATGTGTAAAAATTATTCTAGCAGTAGGGGGAAAGTTGCGAAAAAATTTCAAGAGCCTTTTAGTAGAAATGTAAGAGGAAATGTTCCTAGTTCATGTGGAGTTACAAGAGTAGAGTTAGGAAACCTATTGGAGAATTTCAAAACTGATATCTTAGGAGAAATGGTTTCTCAACCAGATGCTTTACAAGCTAAGAAGAGGCAAGATGAAGAACGAGCAGCAATGAGTATATTTTTTCCCAGATGTAGTACTAAACATCCCCAAAGGGAATGTCCATTAAACAACATCTCCGTATGTCACATCTGTACAAAATAGCATCCAACAGATAACTTCCCATCCTTGCCTGGGTTACAAGCCATCTATAAGAGTGGGGATGTAGCTGAAAAATCTAGGAGGCATCCTTGGAAAACTAGAGACCAACCAGCATATCCAAACTTTCCATCCCAACCTCCAATCTATTATCCTCTGTATCAACCATGTCAACAATGGAACAATTCAAGTTGGCAGAATTGGCCACCTCAGTACCCTCCTCCTCAATTCCCACAACATAAATATTGGTCACAAGGATGGAGAGGACAACCATATCCTTAGCCACAACCTGTCCCTACACCTAATGATTCTTATTCTCATAATCAAACAAATTTCCAACAAATGTCGCGTCGATTTGTACCTCTAGTTCCTTTTATCACACATCAACCTCATGACTTTCAGAATTCAAATCCTCCTCGACCGACATTATTACCTGCACAATCGATACCTAAACCTAATAATAAACCAAATCAAGCTCTTAATAGCATTGAGTTGCAAACTCTTCCATCGTACCTTATTTCGACTGTACCTGTACATAAAATTCAATTACAATCGGGAAGAGTTGTGAGTAATAAACCCAAGTCATTAGTCATCATTCAGGAACCAAATGAAGAAGAAGAAGATTCAAGTGAACCCATGAATGATGCTATTTTGGAGGATGTGAACATTCCAAAGGTTCCATTACACACCCATCCTCCGTATGGAACTATTTAGGAGCAAAGAGTTCCTCCATTTCCAGAAAGACTAGTAATAGAAAAACCTGTAGTTGATCCGAAGTATAACATTTTGAATGAATTAAAGAATATATGTATTAAAATCCCTCTATTACAATCTTTCAAAGATATACCAATATATAGTAAGGTAATAAAGCTAAATTTATTCTTGTCAAAATTCTTTTCAAATTCTAAAAGCTAAATTATCGGTGCCACCAATACTTAAGGGTCTCGATTGGTCCCTTCCTTTTCACATATCTACTGATGTCTCTAATACATCCATAGGAGGATTCCTCGGCCAAAAATAAGGACAAACACCTTATGCCATTTATTTTATTCATAAAAATTTGACTCCTGCCGAATTAAATTATACTATTACTGAAAAAGAATTTTTGGCAGTAGTTTATTCTATTAATAAGTTTCGTCATTACATCACAGCTTATGAATTTTTTGTGCATACTGATCACTTTTCCATTATATTTCTAATGAATAAACCAATCGCCAATGGTAGAGTGACCTGATGGCTTCTTTTATTGCAATAATTTAACATTGTCGTCATTGACCGACCTGGTAAAGAAAATCTCATAGCAGATTTCCTTTCTCGTATTCAACATGAAGACGGTACTAAACCAGTTGATGACACTTTTCTTGACAAACATCTATTTGTTGTATCTGTTCAAACCCCTTGGTTCACGAATATTGCCAATTATTTAGCAACTGGGAAAATAACAAACCATTTTTCTCCACATGAGAAGCATCGTATTATAGTTCAGAGTTCCAATTATTCTTGGGTTGATAACGATCTCTCCCATACTTGTCTAGATCTTATTATTCGACGATGCATGCGAGAGGATGAAATGAAAGACATCCTCCATGCATGCCATGATCGACCATGTGGGGGACATTTTTATGATAAGAGGATGACATACGAAGTATAACATTCTAGTTATTATTGGCCAAGCATTTTTAAGGATGTTGCCTAATATGTTAAAGGATGCGATAGTTTTCAAAGAATGGGTAGATCTACGTCATCTGATCAAATGCATTTACAATCCCAAGTCATGATTGAACCTTCTGAGAAATGGGCTCTTGATTTTGTACGATCGATTTCTCCCATGTCTCGTAAAAAGAAATATATCTTAGTTTGCACAGACTATGTCACCAAATGGGTAGAAGCTAAAGCCTTATTTAGAGCCACAAAGAAATTGGTGGTAGAATTCATATATGAAGAAATATTCACCCAGTGTGGTGTACCTAGAGAAATTCTCATAGATCAAGGTACTCAATTTACTTCTAAATTAATGAAAGAACTTACTACGAAATATGGCATTCGACATTGCAAATCTTCACTTTATCACCCTCAGGCTAAGGGTGAGGTAGATTTCAACTAATAAAGTATTATAAGCCATTTTGACTAACACCATTCACTTACATCATAAGGATTGGGTAGATAGACTCCCCGAGGCTTTATGGGCCTATAGAATAACATGGAGAATCACTACTAGACATACCCCCTATGAGTTAGTGTATGGAAAACAAGTACTCTTACCTATTGAATGTCAAGTTAAAACCTTTCGTATGGCAGCACAATTAGGCATGAATTTGGATGCAACACATAAACAACGAATATTACAGATTAATGAGTTAGATGAAATTAGACAAGATGCACTCCAAAGAATGATGTTAATACATAATCAACGAAAAACATGGCATGATAAATTTATTAAGCAATAGCAGTTTAATATTGGATATTAGGCACTACTATTCGATTCACGGTTTAAAAATTTTAAAGGGAAATTAACTACCCGGTGGATGGGTCCATACGAAGTAGTTACAGCTTTTGACAATGGATCAATAAAAATTAAAACAATTGATGGCTTAGAAGTTTCCTTTGTAGTAAATGGACATAGACTCAGACTTTATCATCAACCGACATCTAAATAGGATTTTATACAGAATGTTTTGCAGCAAAATGAAATGGAATTAGTTGAAGGGGAAGCTATTCCTCCTCCTCCTGAACCTTGAAAAAATATGTTGGGTTATTATCACTTTTACATATGTAAATATGTGCTTGTTTCTTTGAATAAATAAGAGTCATTTCTAATAGGTCGTTTACACAAGACTCTTTCTCTTTTATGTCTTTATGAATAAATTGAATCATCTAACAAGTGATTTTGCAGTTTGATTACAAGTATATTATCTCTATGAGAAGCTAATGGAATATTATTTGGACAAGGGAAGTATGTTAAATACTCATCAGGTATTTTAACCTTTCTTGGGGTACTTTTGAAATTTGCAGCTTATACTGATAACTTTTATAAAGCCTTTGTATATCATACTTAACCCGTTCTTCTAGGATTCATATAGTTTTTGGTATCTTGATTGAGACATGTATATTTCTAATTTATTATTTTAAATAGTTGCTTGATAAGACCCACTTTCATTATCATATTTTTCACAACCTTGTTTTTCTCCTATGGATTACTAGCTCATCCTATACTTGTTATCAAAACTTGTCTCTTCAGTATTTTGGTGATAACTCGAAAGTAAGTGGAATTTTTTTGTGTGGGGAACATTACTTTTTAAAGAAGAAGGACTGTTAGGTTAAAGAACAACTTTCAGTTATTCTCTTTTGACATAATTTATGGTGAGGCCATTATAAAATTATTATATATATATTGAATTATGTGTTTAGCAGGATTTAACATGCTCTAGTACCAATCAGCTTCCATATATTTAATATCATTATACAAGGCAAACCCGTCGAGGTATTGAACAAGCCTGCTGGTAGTAGGTCAATGCTAAGTAAAACCTTACAACAGGAAGTTCGATAAATGCAAGTAAACTTGTCAGGGTACTGAATAGGCTCGCTAGCAGCAGGGATATGCTTGCATGGTACCAAGATAAACCCTCCGGGGTACTGAACAGGCCTACTGGAAGCAGGGCAATATCAGGTAAAAGAGATCTAGTTAATACACCACTATGCACATAGTTCGTAAAATAGTGTTAATATAAAGAAAATTGTTCAAAAACTATGTCATGGCCAATTGTTTATAATGTCATTTGATAATGGATGTAAGTTGGACTTTGGCCCTGCTTTCTAATTCCGCATATACCTAAGATGTCAGTATCTTAGAAATGGGACCCATAGCTGTAAATCTCACACAGTACGAGGTACACTTAAAAATATTTTATGATGACATGATATCTTTACAATGAGTCATGGATGGCTAGTTTTTCCCTATGGTCTTCTTTTGATTATATTATTCTCATTTAAGTGGTCTTTCTCGGCATTGTTCTATTTTTCATGAATCTACATCTCTGAATCATTTCCATTTATTAGTTAGTTTTTCTTATAAATAATAAACAACATGATAGAACTCTTTACTTTCTATTTTTCTGGAAAAATCAACTTCTTCTCTCTGTATGGATTGACGACACACCATCTCTTTGGTTTGGGGGAAGATGGATTTGGAAAAAATAGATTGTTTTCATTATTTATGACAAATCTATTTATCTCTAACAAATGATAAGTATTTTCAGGAATGTAAACAGTGGAATTCGGTTATAGCCTGAAGCACATTTTTACAGCAAAATTCAATATGGAAGACCATATGAAGGATCGAATGAAGGTCCAAATGAAATATCAAATAGCGATCTGAATAAAAATGGTGATATTATAGCACCGATGATTAAAATCTGTGAACCAAATTTTGTTTTTTGGCAAATAGTTTTTACTTCCATTTCACTGTTAATAATCCTATCCTCTTACCCAATCATGCATGAAAATGATAAATCTTTTTGTTATTCAAAATGCGATTTATGTTTTTGTGTTACATGTTCAACCTGTCCAAAGTAAAACCTTATAAATGACAAAACTATTTTGAACCTTAGAACTGTTAAATTTAGAATGTTGAAAAACCCAATAAAGTCATTTTTAACCTTCATACAATGTTTGACATGAAAGATATGTTATTTTTAAGTTACAAGTTAAAAGAGTGAAGTTTAAATTACCTTCTTCATCTACCAAGTTGAAGGCAACTGCTAATTCGCCTTATTCCCAAATTGTTTTTCTTTCTTTTTGCTCAGTGGGACCTGGCATTTCTCTGGTTTGGGGGAGTGTTGATCCTAGATTTGTTATCATTCTTGGAAGTTCAATTACTCATTTAAAGACATGTTTTATTATCTTTTGCATATTTTATGTGACGCAGATCATTATTCAGCCTCAGGTATGAGTGTATTTAAGGTTTATATAAAATCATTTTATTATTGTCATTTTATGGTTTTATTAATTAAAAATAACATTATTAAAGCGCATTTGATGTATTAATTGATTTGTATATTTGTTTACAGATTTTATAATATTTTTGGGCCAAATTAATAAACAGAACATATTCATCATGCCTTGTGCACAACACGTCCACCTCGATGTCCAGCTTGTCATCCAGCGATTGCACGAAACTCATTGGTAGTTTTACAGATGTTGAAACGTGTTGCTGTAGACTATAGTCTTGAAGCACACCAACAAACAGACACATTGTTCGCCCTAGATCGACACCTACCATATCCAACTCACATTCCAGATTGTTGTTCATCTCTCCATCCAGATCATTAACCAGACTACGCACCACTGAGAATTAATTTCAGGCATTAAAACATGAAATAGCCTGCAAACGACTTGTTGTCCACGCATCTAGGTAATGAAGTTTGCTTCTGGATAATTCGCCAACCTGCAGTCTCCTTCGCTTGCCACCACATCAACAATCCGCACGTTGGGTTGATGCAGTTAACCTACGCTCTAGAAGATTCGCCAGTACGTTCTCCTCTGTCCAATACCAGCCCACCTGCTACGCTAAGGAAAGAGCTATGTGCCACATCTGAATACTGTTCACGCTAAAGAGGAGCCTGTGCATACATTGTCGAGTAAAGAAGACCAGAACCGTGCTGAAGAAAGGAGGATGCCTGTGTGTTGGCCTCCAATTTGTTATGTGCTTTTATGATTGACTAAATTTAGAGAGTAGTCGACCACTAAAGGGTTGACTTGCTCATCTCTATAAACTGTTATATATAACAACCTCTATGTGAGAGCTAGGTTATCCAAGAAGAATTAGTTTGCAATGTTATCAATTCATGCTTTGATTTGTTCTTAAGCACACTGTATTTATATTCCATCGTTTGAATAAAGAGTTGTGTGTGTTGTTGACGATTGCATTTGAATAAAAGTTAGCCATGCACCACCCCTGATTGCTGAGAGGGCCCCTCATCAACCAGAGGTTTCTTTTCTTGTTTATTTCTTTCATCTTTTCTATTGTAGCTAGTTTAATTTACAATTTGTTTTATTATTCCTGTAATGAAATTTTATTTCTCAATTAGATAAGTTAACTGTGCACATAGTTTGCTTTCAGCTTTGTTTTCAGTCATTTCATTTCCAGCTTATTGTTTAGTTTATTTTCAAGTTAGATAGAATAGATTGTTGTTTATCAAATTAAATAGATTCAGTTCTTTTTATTTTGACCATTTCTGTTATAAATTATCAGTTTATGCAATTTACATTTCAGTTCATTAACATGCAATGGTTTATTTATGTTTATGTTTATGAATTTGTTTAAGTTTATTTTATTTTTAAATTAACTTAATAAGTAGGTTTACTTATTTCCTCTATGCATTAGATTTACATCTGCATGAATTCAACTGAAGATTAGCTCATTTAGGTTAGTTTTTATTATTTTAACTGTACATGTCATTCGAACAGCCTATTCAGTCTATTATTCAGCCACCCCTTTCAGACCCATAGTTGAGTCTGTCATTCAGCCCACAGTTTTGTTTTTAGTGTTTTTAATGTGTTTTGAGATTGTTTTCAGTTCTGTTTCTTTAATGTTTGAATTATGTTTTGACTGAGATGGTTAGATAATAACATTGAAGTTAAAGTTTAATTGTTTTAGGTTATTTATTAAAGTTTTATCATTTTCCTTACTTCTTTTCGCCTTGAATATGTGTTAAGTTGTTTATGGTTTTGTTTTACTGTTGTATTGTTTTGTGTTTATGCCTTTTGGATTGATTTATCCATTTGCATGTGAGATTCAGTGTTATATGTTTTATCCTTAGCATGTTTTTAGGTTGTCTCTTTTACATTGTGTTATTGTTGAAAGAACTTGTAGAACATAACCTAAATATATTTCTCTTATTAAGTTTTCTCCTTGCTTATAAGTTAAGTCTTCCTTGCACCCTAGTTTCCTATTTGAATAGTTAATTATTGATTGTATTTCAGTTTAATGTTATAAAATAAATTATCAATTGTTTAGTTTATTATTCTGTCTCAATTTAATTACCTTAATACTTTCATTCTTAGGATTTTGACTTGGTTTTTCATTTTGAAAGATCTTTCGATCTTTTGTTTGTTAAAATATTTCCACGACACCATAAGAACCCCTATGCCTTTGCATATATTTTGTGTCAACTCTAAGATTACCAACCGCGGTTGATAATTAAAGAATAGGTGAATTAATTTAGATATTATAACACCCAAACAAAACTTATGGCATGGATCTCAGTATCTCGTTAGTCACACCAGAGCTAGTGCCACCGATCAAAGTAGAAATATAGGCACGAGTAATGGAGACGAGAGCACCTGAGTATGATGATGTTGTCCATAGGTTTGAGACATTGAGAATAAACTTCTCTAAACTCACCTTAGTTGAATTCTATGCTGTTCAGCAGGCGGCTGCGACCGAGGTGTGGCTTAGAGAGAATGCAGTCGCATATTAGGCAACAAAGCAGAAAATAAAGGCAACAATAAGCAAGGCCCTCCTTAGAGAAAAGGAGCAAGAAATTGTGTTCCGAGAACAGAGTAGGCTTGCACTCGCTGAAGCCATAAAAGGATCGATTGCAGAGTTCCTACCAGAAGCAGGTCAAGAAGATGAAGACTCGATTGTCGGGCTTGGCTGCCTCTCCAAGATCATGGTGGAACTCAAGAAGCAGGTTGGGGAGCACTACAAGCACGACATGTTCCAAGCACACCACCAGAAGTGCTTGAAGAACAAACCAAAGCAGCATCTGAAGTTGTTTTAAAGATAATCCAAGGATAAAAAATCTATACTGAGGCAGTTGAAGTTGTTTCTATGATATGGGAAGCGCTTCTGGAGGATGAGTCTAGGGAAAAGATTAAGGAAAACTTGCAGAAAGTTGATGAAAAAATCACCGCGACAAAGGCAAAGACGAAGAAGTTGTTGTTTAAGAAGAAGGTGATAAAGATGGTTGATATCAAGCAGATCCAATAGGAAGTCCAAGCTCTTCGTGACCAAGAGAAGAATATGAATGAGGAAGTAGATGCACATTAGTCAAAAGAAGCACAAGTTACAAGGCTTATTCAGCCTGTACAACAGAAGCTTCAACATATCACGCAGTCTCTAGAGGAAGGACCGTCGGAACACATCATTTTCGACCAAGTGAAATAGTTGGCCAAGTAGGCAGAGGAAGTAATAGAGAAATTTTCTAAGGTGCAACAAATTTTGAAGGAATTTCAGGACAAGGTTAGTCCTGTCACGCAGCCCAATCTAGAGGCTTGACTTTTGCAAACGCTCAAAATTTTTCAAAGATATCCATTTTTTCCTTAGTGGCTTGGGATGAGCCACATGTGAGTGTTTGAGGCATGTTGGGCCAAGGAAAAGAAGAAGTGCACAAGGAAGAATTTGTCGTGCAAGCACAAAAGGAAAAGTGGGTGCATGGTGGAGAAAAGTAGGTAAAGGAAGAAGCTAGGACGAGGATAGTTGCGACGAGGAAAGGCACATCTAGAGTCGATAGAAGAGGTAGGTAGAAGAGTTAAAGCTGGAAATGTGAGAGTCAAGGAATACTACAGGAGGACAAACCGGTAGAAGACCAATGACAATTTTGTGGCTAGTTATGACCTATGCAGACAGGATAAAAGATGTTTCCATGGCTATTTATGGTTGTGGTTAATGTCTCGTAGGAATTTTGAGGCTAAGTATGGGCCGACATTAATTTAACCAAGGTATTTTGTAGCTATTTGCATCTGTAATAATTGAGTATTGCTCAGTAGACCCTATGCGGTCTTGTAAATTGTTATAAATAGGAAGAACCCGCTCTGTATAAGGGTTAGTTTCAATTTTGGTTGTTTACAGGGTAGTTCATTAGTTGACTCAGAGAGGCGTCTAGTATAAGAAAAAGGCTATTGAGCCACAGATCTTGCAGCTGAGTGCGCAGACCACTAGTAGTAGAAGTAATATGCAGTTCAGTGCGTAGATAGTAAGGTAGAAGAGTCAATCCAGGCTGTGTGTGGATCAATAGGAGTAGATAGAAGAATAAACTAGAGATCATGAGAGAAAGAAGATATTGAGTCAAGTAGACATATCTTAATAATAGACTGCAAGTCGTAGACTGCAAGGTGTTACATATATTTCTCATGCCAGATGAAGAGCACCTTGGTGGTTTTTCCCAGATGGTTTTCCACGTTAATTTCTTGTGTCGAATGAATGGATGTGGTCGAATGACTGAATGCTTATGTGAATGGTTGCTTACTTATATTTTTTATAGTTACAATTATTAGTGAATGGATATTGAAATATGAACAATTAGTAATTGAATGAATGAATGGTTAAAGCGTTGTCGGCGCGATATGTAGGATTTCATGATTAAGCTGCTAAGTTATAATATAAGTCATGAACTATTAATCAAGTATAAGGAATTAGCTGCGTCACACAGTTGCGCCAGTTGTTAAGTTTTTGGGACAAAGTTACATCACACGCACACTATGGCACGCAGTTGTACCTCTGTCACAGAGTGAAACATTCCATCCCACCATCTTTTTCGAGTGCCTTGGCTGTGCACCAAGGGACTATAATCCCTCGCCAACTATACAAACATGGTTCTAGTAGTTACACATTAATATATCTCGGGTGAGATTGCGCCTGCCTCGCGGGCGTTGTCGACTGATTTTTCTCTGTCGAGCCAATGTCTTTTCGTGTCTTTTTGGTATTTTGTTGTTGTTGAACCGTGGGTCAAGACAAGAAGGAGAAAGAGGCCAACGTTGCAATTTTTTATTTTTCTAAGAATCTTTAAGTTAGATTAAAGATTCTCTAATGATGGGGTGGTGACTGATAAAAGAGGAATTCTCCATTTTGATCTATTATATGTAGTTACAATTACTTTTGTGGTATCTATTCCTCCTTGTTGTATCCAATCCTCTTTATTGAATATTGTTGTTTCAAGACATCATATATTTAGTTGATTGTTTTCACAACTCTAATTCATTTTTTTTAATGATTGTTTGCATCACTAATACTTCATTGCTTCTACCCATAAGTTTAGGTATTGTATAGTTTGTGGTTTCTCCTAAATTTACTCCTAATATCTAAATAACCTTGTGGAAAATACTTGGCTAACCCTCCTCCCCAATAAGAGACTAAAGAGACACAAGTACAAGTTGTGGGGATGCATAGAGGAACAAGCATCTACAAAGGTTTAAATAGCCACAAAGATAAATAATAGATGAAATCAACACAAAAATGACTAGTGTAACTATCAAATATTTTGTTTGGGACGTTTTTGTTTTAAAATGCCCTTCCTATGACGTTTGGTATTTAGTTTTTCCCATCAATCATATATTATGTATTATATGTATTTTTATCATTTTTGTTGAGAATACAAGAGAAATTTGGAATTACTATTACGTTAAAAAAAATTGTATTTTGGTACACACTATTATAGTGTTAAAAACACAATTAATTATAAATTGCATTTAACATAACATTACCAAAATACAAAAGTTTATACCAATAGGAATACTTCGTATAATTACAATTCTTTTCGATAGATAAACCTAGAAGTCATTAGGTATTGGATCGAATTATTTGATATGTCCAACACCATATGGAATACAACATCATTACAAACTTAAATAAAAAGAGAAAATCCTTAAATATTTAATTTTTTTCTTTGCTTAACTTCTTTCAAATTTCATATAGCCTATCTCATTCCATCATTGATGAACCAAACTCTATTAGTGACACTAGCATATTGACAAACTCTATTTAAGTTTTTTGGGGGTATGCTAATTATTTTTAATTTTTTAAATTTTAAATTTTAAATTATGTATAAGAGTAGTGAAGGATTGGATAAATTATTAATTTTAATTTTTAATTTTTAATTTTAATTTTTTTAAATTATTTTTAATTTTTTTAATTTTTAATTTTAAATTATGTATAAGAGTAGTGATGCATGTAATGCCTTAATGGTGACCAATTTTATATGTTGGAACCATAGGAGAGATCCATAGGAACTCTTAGCTTATGGAGTTGGTTATGGAATACATCAAAGTGACCATAACAGGTATAGGAAACCTGAAATAGACAAGAAGACTATGAATGATCCTAATCATCATATGTAATCTGATTGCAGCAAAGAGATGATGGTGAAGAGTTGTGGTGCTTTAGGTTGCTATAACTCTTATTGTCAATAACAAGAAGCAGGGTAAAGAGAGGTGTGTAAATTCCAATCTACATGGAGATACATACTTAAGCATAAAAGGAGGGTGTGAGACATAGACCCTCAAGATGAATGCAAGGCGACCTAAGGCATCCAAAGGCTGCAGATATACCAAGGAATGGTAGCAGCAATATAGGATGCAGGTGGCTAGTAAGACAGAAGTTAGTCATGGGAAAACTCGTGGACCAGGACATCCATGCTGTTGAATTCCATTATATGTAGAGGAATTAGAAGGAGAATCTCTTAAAACCTTTTCTTGCTTATTTTTTATGAAATGTTATATGTGATTTATTTTCAGGCATACAAATGCTTAAAATGCGAAAGATTAGTATAGCTGATATATGTATGCACTCGTAGGCATATTGGAAAAAGATGTAATGTGTATGCATACAGTTTTTTTTCTTAAAAAAAGGCAATATTTAATTAAAAATATTTGTAGAGATGTACATATCAAAACGACAAATGTATTTGTAGAGATTTTAACAAGTTGAAGCCTCGAAAACAAGTGAATACCTGTTGAGGTTCATAATAAGATTTCCATGTTTATAGATAAAACTCAGGAACTGGCAATTCCAAGGGTTGGTAAACAAAAAATGTTGTCTACAAGATTTCAGACTGAAGGTTATAATATCTCGAACTGTCATAAAGAACTATGATAGGTTCAATTTTGAATGGATTTGAAAATTGTGTTATGAAGTATATAAAAAAAATGGCAGGCATTAATTTACAGAAAACGTAAAATGAAAGGTTCTTTAAAAATATAACCGTCATCAAATTTTATTTGACAAACTAGCAAAATTTGAAATTCTAGGCCTGATTGTCAGTCACATTTAGGTATAGCTATGTTTTTATACATTTTTGTTTATTTACAACTATTCTAAACAAAAAAAACAACCTATTTAAAATTGGGGTGAGACGCTACATACTTACCTCAATCACAACGAAGCCTCCACAACACCACCACCACACAACCTCCAGCACCACTATGAACACACAGACCAACACACAAACAGACAGGGTAGAATCCCTCACTCGCTCAGGCCAACACACGGACGAACGCAAGGCCGAATCCTTCACTGCATCATGCCAACACATAGACGGACGCAGGGTTGAATCCCTCACTCGCCCACGCCAACACACAGACAAACGCATGGCTGAATCCCTCAAGCAAACACATAGATGGATGCAGGTCCGAATCCCTCAGGCCAACAAACAGACGGACGTAGGGCCGAATCCCTGAGGCTAACACATAGACCCAGGTCCAAATCCCTCAGGAAAACACACAGATGCCAACACGTAAGGCCGAATCCCTCAGGCCAGCACAAAGACACCAACACGCAAGGCCAAATCCAACAGATAGTTCATATGAAGGGATTGTGACTAGAAAATAGACAAAATGATATACAGCTCCGTTTGGTTAATACATATATAACATTTTTTCAGCCGAAAAAATGTTTGGGCTGAACAAACTTTCGGTCGAAAAAATGTTCGGCCGAAAAAATATCTGTCGCACATTATTTTCTGATGATCCTTACAAAGCCCATAGAACGAGGTTCTCCATTAAATTTAACATTCATCCAAAATATTATTTCGGTCGAAAGTGAATTACATTTTTTTGGCTGAAAAACTAAAATAGTTCGACCGAAAAAATAAATAGTTTGGCTGAAAGTGTTTGAAATACAGATTCTGAAAGTTGATTCTCATGGAATAGACACACACATTCATGATTTCACCCAATGACATGGTGTCACTGAGTGAAGACCCTGTGGTTGAAGTCCTTACAACATCTCTAAAAGTGCAACATCTTAAAACATCATTGAACCCATTAAAACAATGCCTACCTATATCAAATGGTATTGAATCATGTTTAAATAGTCCAAATAGGTTCCATAATTCCCTATATCCTAATGAATCATGCATTAGAGTTGGGATAAGAACATTAGAAACTAGCTCTAAAGGATTGGAGTAGGTATGATTCAGACCATTACAAGTTTATACATCTCAAGTTTAATGATTAACATTACTAGGTTTATACATCTTAAGTTTAATGTAATGAGGATTAATATTGCTTAATTTAATTCATGAGATGTAGAACTGTTAGTGGAAGGGTATGGTTAAGACGTGTTAGAATAATCAACCCATAGTTTACCCACTTAGACATTAATTCATTTATTTTTGTCTTATTTGCCTAGTTCATGTGTCCCACCTTGTGCAAGTTGTTAACTGCCTATCCATAGAGGTAAAACTTGCCATCTTTGACTCATGTAGCGCTTGGGAAAGCCTTAGGAATCAAATCTGCTTTATTCCTGGCCTCCTAGGTGCCCTTCTACTTTTTCTGCTTTATTGCCTGCTTTTTCAGTGTTTTAAGGCACATAGGAAAGCAAGACTAGTTTTTTGTCCTCTTCATCCTCCACTCTTTTCTCCATGCAAAAGCATGTATGAGCTTCCATTCCACTACTCTTTAGCTTTTCCATGCGCCCTTGCCAATTCGTGAGCTCCATGACAGATTTGGGATCAGCTTTTTACACCTATGGGGGATTTGCCTATTTTGGGTAAGCCTGCTTTATGCTAGTTTTGGATGTATCCTTATGCATTCGATCTCTTGATGTATTCTATATATTCAGAAACCTATGTTATTACAGGGTTGGCTATTGTACACTTAGTTAATATAATTTTGTGTTACAGCTCCATATTCAGTCTCCATTGTTAGCAATTTTGCATGATCAATTGATAATTGTTGTGGGTAAAATTAATCTACTGCTGGCCTAAATTTCTACATGGTATCAAAGCCATTGTAGGTTGTTACTCTCCTTCAAAAATTGTTTTGCAGGTTCGACATCAAGACTGTGAGCCTTCTACTGACAACCGGGATAGATTTTCTAAAGCTATGGATTCACAGAAAACTATCTTGACTCCCTTCAACTATTTTGAATGGAAAGCAGAGATGGAGATCTTGTTGAGAGCGAAAGGCCTCTACAGGGTGACTATGGCTACAGAAGCAGAGCCCAATGCAGCTGCAGAGAAGATCAAATGGCACAATCGGAGAGATGAGGCCTATGGCCTCCTATGTCTCAGTATTTCTCGAGACCTCCTTTTCCATCTCGATGGATTAACTTCACCGGATCAAGTATGGGAGAAGTTTTCTAGTCTTTTTGGAAAGACAGATGAGATGAGGGGACATCAAATCGAAAATGAGTTGATT
>LPNX010963520.1:108167-136781 GCA_001517045.1 Pseudotsuga menziesii | reverse complement strand
ATATGCAGCAGCCTCAAGGTTTTGCTACTAACCCTTCTCTTGTGTGCAGGTTGAGAAAGTCATTGTATGGGCTAAAACAAGCCCCCAGGGCTTGGTATGCCAAGATAGATAGCTTCTTGCTATCTTTGAATTTTGTTCGGTGCAAATCAGATCCAAATGTCTATTTGAAGTCTGTTAATGGTTCATTAATGATCATTGTGTTATATGTTGATGACCTCCTCATTACAGGAAGCTCATAGGCTGAGATTGCTTCCTTAAAAGGAGCTATGAACCAAGCCTTCTTCATGATAGATTTGGGGCTCTTAAGTCAATTTCTGGGGCTTGAGATTGCTCAAACCAAAGATGGAATAAAGGTGCACCAGTCCAAGTATGCCTTGAATTTGCTGATCAAATTCAAAATGCAAGACTGCAAAGCAAGCAAAACTCCTTTCCTTTCAGGAGTGAAGCTGGAGGAAGATGATTCTCCACCGATGGTAAACAATACACTGTATAGACAATTGATTGGATGTTTATTGTATTTGACACATACTCGACTTGATATTTGTTATACAGTAAGTGTGTCTTCTAGATTCATGGATCATCTTCATGAGATCCATTGGAAAGCAGCCAAAAGGATCCTTAACTTTGTTCAGGGAATAAGGACACATGGGATCTTCTATAAGGCAAAATCTGATCTTGATTTGATTGGATTTACTGACAGTGATTGGGCAGGTGATAGCACAGATAGAAAGTCCACTTCAAGTTATGTGTTCATGCTTGCAGAAGGGCCAATCAGCTGGTCAAGCAAGAAACAGAGTACCATTGCACTCTCATCTACAGAAGCTGAGTACAGAGGAGTTGTTAATGCAGCAACTCAGTGTTTATGGTTGCAGGGTTTACTTGGAGAGTGTGGTTTCAAACCTGAGTACTCAACTACTATCTACTGTGATAACCAGAGTACCATTCGAATCTGCAAAGATCCAGTTCAGAAGCAGAGAACCAGACACATTGAGATTCACATGCACTACATCAGAGAGCTTGTGCATGATGGCACCATTCACCTACTTTTTCGTTCATCTTCAGAACAAGTAGCTAATATCTTCACCAAAGCATTTTGTGAGAAGACCTTCAGCAATCTCAAATCATTGCTGGGGATTGCTGATCATGCTGTAAAGGCATGAGTGGAGACAAGATTCTACAATTTTGTTTTACAGTCCATGTTTAAGGGAGGATTTTTCCAAGTTGGTTTTGCCTCTTTCCTTGTTTCATATGGACTTGCAGTATGTAAAAGGTGACTAAGCCTTATTGCTAGGCCCTATATTTTTTAATTTATTACTTATAAAGTCAGGCTTAAGGGGGGGTGTTAGAATAATCAACCCATAGTTTACCCACTTAGACATTAATTCATTTATTTTTGTCTTATTTGCCTAGTTCATGTGTCCCACCTTGTCCAAGTTGTTAATTGCCTATCCATAGAGGTCAAACTTGTCATCTTTGACTCATGTAGCACTTGGGAAAGCCTTAGGAATCAAATCTGCTTTATTCCTGGCCTCCTAGGCGCCCTTCTGCTTTTTCTGCTTTATTGCTTGTTTTTTCAGTGTTTTAAGGCACATAGGAAAGCAAGACTAGGTGAGGTGAACTAGTTTTTTGTCCTCTTCATCCTCCACTCTTTTCTCCATGCAAAAGCATGTATGAGCTGCCATTCCACTACTCTTTAGCTTGCCCATGCACCCTTGCCAATTCGTGAGCTCCATGACAGATTTGGGATCAGCTTTTTACACCTATGGGGGATTTGCCTATTTTGGGTAAGCCTGCTTTATGCTAGTTTTGGATGCCTCCTTATGCATTCGATCTCTTGATGTATTCTATATATTCAGCAACCTATGTTATTACAGGGTTGGCTATTGTACATTTAGTTAATATAATTTTGTGTTACAGCTCCATATTCAGTCTCCATTGTTAGCAATTTTGCATGATCAATTGATAATTGTTGTGGGTAAAATTAATCTACTGCTAGCCTGAATTTCTACAAGACGCCCCCTAAATGGAAAGGTAGGTAGTCGGTTCAAATCCCATGGATACCAAAAATTTCAACCATATTAAGGGTTAGCTAGTGAAAACATTACTTAATTTAAGTCCAAAAGGTAGTCGGTTCAAATCTCATCTCAAATCCCATTGATACCAAAAATTTCAACCATATTAAAAGTTAGCTAGTGAAAACATTACTTAATTTAAGTCCAAAATAATAAACTAAACTTTGTTTTGAAATAAGATAAAATATATATTAAAATTACATAAATACATCAATGAGAGTGAACCAAAATATCCCTACAACACATACCCAATGAGATAAACCACAACTAAAAGATACAACATAACATCTACAGAGTAGATAAATTACAACTAAAACAAATTACAACTAAAACGCCCTTTGGGGTAAAATTTTTATAAACTTTGAAAGATTTTAAAAGTACCCAAATTGTCAAAATTGCCATTTAAACATTCCAAATTACTATTTCAGCACCAACTACCCTGCCCGATTCCAGATTCCAGCGAGTTAGGGGAGTTTTGGTTAGCGCTTATACTGCTCGCTTGCCTACAAGGAATCACGAACTGTATGCGCAAAGGAGAGCATGTTTTTCTCATTGTCATACAGTATTTGGTAGTTCTGCTGTTGCATATTACCGAATATGGACAGCCCAGTGTTCGGTAACATTGCAAGGCAAATTATGCCACTGCTATCAAAGTATATGTAGTTCTCTGTCAGCAAATCAAAATCTGCTCCCTTGAAGTGGAAAGTCATAGTGGGAAAGTTTGTCGTTGAAGATGGCTTGCTGTAACAGAGGTCCAGACCGATGTTAGACCCATCGACCTGCGGGAGTTTAATGGCTGAAATCACAGCTTTTTTCACAGGATCATAGCCAGCCTGTTCCAGATATGTGGCAGTTGTTCCAGAGTCTATGATAACTCCACCAGTGCCATCAGATTGAAGATCGAAAGTACCGGCAGGGATATTCAATAATTTGCCTCCAAAGCTAATTCCCTCCAACGAAAGATAATAGAAAGTTGGCTGAACGCTGCTTGAAATGAGAGGAGTAGAGCTGAAAGTCTTGGAACTCAAGCTAGCAGTCTCGCCTATAAGCAAAGGGCTTGTTCTGGAAGAAGAATCAGTGAGAGACACGAGACAATATGAAAATTTATTACCCACATATGAGCCAATCTGTGAAATGTAGGATACGGGGCCTCGTCCGAAGCCAACTAATCCAGCTCCTTGGTTGAAGGCACTCCCTTCATTGTACATGCCACAACCAAACGCGGTATGGGGAAGTGGCTGAGAAGAAATGGTAAAGGTCTCGTATGCAAGAACCCCCATGGTGGAGGAGCCGTCACCATAATTATACAAGCATGCGCACTGTGAATTAGCGCAGGCAACCGGCACATAGAGCTTGAGCAGGAGACAGTACTGTAGGTGCAGGACTTGGAGGGATCATAGATTGGAGTTGGCTGTGAAAAGCAATCAATGCAGGGCTTGCACTGCGTCCATGTGAGGTCGCTGCCGGTGTCCAGAATTACATAATAAGATAAAGATGGATTGCCAATCGCTATCTGCATGATAAATTCTCCATTTCCTGCACTCAGTAGAGAAACAATTTCTTGACTACCCACTTTCCCAGTCTTTAGAACTACAGACATCTGCAGTTTTTGAAGCCTGTCTTGACTGCGTTGGACTGCTCGTTTCATGCGCTCGGTGGATGTGATATTGCCTGGAGACATTGAGGAAAGCAGCGAATCTCTACGCACCAGCTCTATTCTCAATCCAATAAGATGTTCATGCTTTGAAAAAGTTGATAAATCCCTGCATTGCATCAAACTAAATATAGAAAGCAGTAACAAATAAATCAGGCATTTGCTTGGGGCATCAAGAGATGAGGCAAATTGTCCAGCCATACCTCGTCTGTAGGTATTTCTGGGTAGGGAAGGGAAGGGAAAGGAGGATATTGAAGGGATTCTGATCTAATATTGCAGTGGAGGGGATGTATTCTATTTATTTGAGGCCGCAAGTCCGTATTAAATTTTGTTTTTTATTAAACAAAACGCTGGATTGATACGTCAAGCAATCTAGTGTCTATATCTTATAAAACGCATGATTTAGGGCATCGAATAGTCGTCCCAGGTGATGGAGGCCTTACGGAATAAGGAAAGCTATTTAATCTTTATTTAAAACTGAATTGGAATCAGCGTGATGAAATTAAAGATTATAATATTTTTAAACGCTATGATTTTTTTGGAAGATAGCAAGACCTATACTAATTAAGACAGCCATCATTGGAAAATGCTTGTGAGTTGATTGTACTATGCCACGTCAAATACTTGGAACTATTGGCAAATGCTTGTTAGCTGATTGGACTATGCCACGTCAAATAACTCGCTAAGAGGTAGACATTTAACATTGTTTAATTTCCAAGTGAACCAAATCTATCCGTAGATATGTGTTTAAATAGTGTGTTAATTCTTCCATCTTAGCATTAAATTATGTTGACACGTGGCATCATGTTTTCAAAGCCTACCATACATTGTAGTCGAACAATCAGACTACAACAAGAAAATCTATCTTTTAGCACTATAAGTTAGCATCACTTATATTTTAAGGTGGTGGTATTAGCACCAATTATAAGATTGTGGTGTTAAAGTGTTGGCATTAACACCACTTACATTTTGTGGTGTTCAGATGGTGGTATTAGCACCACTTATATTTTGTGGTGTTAAAATTGTGTTAATGTTTATTACTTATGAGTTTGCCACATGGACATTTACACATAGGATTGAATTAAGAGGATTTGCACCATAAACACAACAACTTGACAAATAACTTAGCCCCAAGGGTCAGCTTAGTTGGTAGCCTCGAGTCCTTTGGGGTAAGGCTTCCTTATAGGAAGGACTATATTTTACCACTCTTATCATCCATGTGTTATGGGGAAGTATTGGTGAGTTTCCTCATCAATTTTCCCTTGACAAAGAGTTTACAAACACTTATTTATAAATAATTTAATTCAATTATTCATTTTTAATAAACTATTTAAACAAATAGAAACCTTAGATGCTTAATGATTTCAAATAACTAAAAATAACTATTTTTAATTTAGTGTTATAAGAAATACTTTTATCTATCTTATTATATTTCTTAATGGACATTAGTATAATTATTAGGTTTTTAGCACAAGGAATGGGTATTAGATTCATGGACATAGTCAAGAGAATAAATTGTGGGCCCTATACGAAGCTTTTACTAATTTAGGACCAAGAAAGACACCTCAAAAGTAATCACAAGTCTTCCTAAGAGTATTCACAGCCTCTACTTGTGGGCATTGTCATGATTATATAGGGATAGGTCTAGTATCTGCAAACATGGTTAAGAGAAGAAACCTAGGTGGAAAACATGGGTCTCAAATACTTAGACATGATTGAGGGAGGAAACCTCTCCCTTGGGCCCTAAAAGAAGA
Source organism: Pseudotsuga menziesii (assembly GCA_001517045.1). Lineage (NCBI taxonomy): Eukaryota > Viridiplantae > Streptophyta > Pinopsida > Pinales > Pinaceae > Pseudotsuga > Pseudotsuga menziesii. The sequence continues at coordinate 131,301 of LPNX010963520.1, read as the reverse complement.
TTTTAGGAATTTAGGACCAAGGAAGATGGTCAACACACATGTCTTCCTAAGTGTACATTATTAGCCTTTAAGTGTGAGAATTGATGTCATTATAAGGTTTTGATCAATGGTGATATGTCTATTTTCCTATGACCTAGTTAAGACAAGAAACTTAGGTTTTGGGATAAACAAAGCTTCTATGCATGTAGGGATAATAATTATGTATCGAGGAAATAGACATGAATTTTTGAAAGGACCCATGGCCTTATAATGGGGATATAGAGGAGAATCACATGAAATAAATTTAGGTATATGTATTCATGGAATAGACATGACCACAGGAGGAAACACATGACTTGGACATCAAAGAAAACCTCTAAGAATATTAGATTAACAAGTATACCTTAAAACACCTCTTAAGGGTAGCCTTGGATTAATATTGGGGGTGCCAATGCCACTAAGTGGATTTAAGAACTATATATGGGTTTCAAGGCCCTTAACATGTTTGAGGAGGGAAACCTGGGCCTTATCCCCCAATAATATATTTTGGGCCTCCAAGGCCAAAAGAAACACCTTGAACCACTACACATGACCTATTAGGGGTATTATTTACATGTAAGTGAGGACACTAATTCCATCATGAGTTTTTTCCTAGTATATATTGGCATCAAGTTTTTGTATAATTCCATGGGAGGAAAATTGGGCCTTAGACCCTAAGGGAAGCTTTAAAACAAACCCATGAGCAACCAACATTACCCTTGGAATCTGAGTGTTGATATAATTGACTCTATGTATAGCTCTTAGAACCTTGGACATAGTCATGGGAGGAATCAAAGGACTTAGGTCCTAAATTAAGGCGATATCGTCTTAAGATAATAGAATTGACTCAGACTGTCACATAAGAGATCATGCACTATGTAGGAGATTAGTATCCTTAAAGTGAGATATGGGTAGCAATATGCAGTTTTGTGCACTAAGGATGAGTCTTAGACCATGGTTGGGGAAGAAATTGAGAGAATTATACCCCAACATAATATTATTGAGGTATGGACAATTATCAAGATGATTAACTATAAAATACACCCTTTATAGTGGATCATTATGATAAAAGTTGGATACAAGCACAATTAAGGGATTTTTCATATGGATCTCGAGGCCTCAACTGGAGTCACAAGAAGAAAGAAAGAGCCTTATGTAGGTGTCATAGGGAACTTGGAACAACATTATAGGGAAGAGTGCATTTCCTTTCTCCCTAAATAATACATTTAGGCATACATATCCATGAACAATTCCTTGAAGCACCATGTATGACTTCGTAGGGGAATCCATGGTGTTATATATGTAGGTCTTATGGCCTTAGGAACTTGGACATGGTCAATGCAAGAGACATATATATTGGTACCTAAAGGAATATTCTAGGTATCCCAGGCTAAGAAGTGTCCTCCGCCAAAGACACATGGACTCATGAGAGTATCATTAGCCTATGATTGATGATGTTGGTGTCATTTGATGGCTTTGAGAAATATGTGTATAATGTCTTAGGGCTTTGGAAATGATGTTATAGGGAATAATATCATGCATTTTAATGTAAGGAAATCATTGAGCCATACAAATCCATAAAAATGCCTCAAATAACCACTCATGACTTCATAGGGGTATTAATGAAACTATGTATCAAGTTCCTAGAGCCTTAGGGTGTTCAACATGGCTAGTGGAGGATACATAAGCCTTGGTCCCTAAAGGAAGCTTCTAGAAATCAAGAGATAATAAGATTTCCTCCACCAACCACACGTGACATCCTAGGGGTATCATTTACCTATGATTGAGGATTCTAGTGCCATAATTTGGGTGGTTTTGAGTAGTATATACGTGTCTCAGGGCCTTGAGAATGACATTATGTGGAATAATAGCATGCATTTGGCTCTAAAGAAACCATTGAAGCATTTACAGCCATGAAAAAATCCTCCAAGCACCACACGACTTCACTTGAATATTCATGGTGCTATGTATCTAGTTCTTGAGAACTTGGGGCCATGGACATGGTCAAGGGAGGAGACCTGAACCACAGGCCCTAAAGGATTATTTTATCCTTATATGGATGAGATAGTAACCTCAAACAACCAAACATGGCCTCCCAAGGGTATCATTGTGGAAGAGCAATATCGTAGAGTAAAAATGTATATGTGATAAAAATGAAGAAGATGATTACAATAATAAGTGCCCCGAGTAATGTATACCCTAAGTGGGGAAGAGAGGTGACTTTTCAAGTCACCTCTTAGTTTAAATACATAAATTTACTACAATTAACCTAGATTACTATTTAAATTTAACATTTGTAAATATTTAAATTTAACGTTTGTAACATTTCCTTCTCCTTTTAAATTGCTTTGTCCTCAAAGTAGGGTAAAGACGGATATTGCTGAATGAATTTCTCTGTTTCCCATGATGCGTCTTCTTCTAGGAAATTCTTCCATTTAGTGAGGTATTCCTTGATCATTCTAGTCACTGTAATCTCTGTTCTCTGATGTGGATGATAGCTTCTGGTTCTAAGATTAGTTTCCCTTCTTTGTATAGAGTGGGAAGTGTTGTTTGAACTGATTAATGTTGTTCGAACAAATTTTTTAGATTTGATACATGGAAGATGTTGTGAATTCGACTTGTCTCTGGTAACTTTAGCTCGTATGCTACGTTGCTAATATTTTGTATAATTTGGTATGGACCATAGAATCTAGGTGTTAATTTTTTCTTTCCTTGTTGTTTTAGTGATAATTGTTTGTATGGTAGAAGTCTTATGAATACCCAATCTACTAATTCAAACTCTCTCTCGGTTCTATGCTGGTCTGCTTGTTGTTTCATACGATTTTGTACCATAGTTAAATTATCCTTGAGTGTTTGCATGATTTGTTGGTTGTCTTCCAGTTGATATTTTACGGTGGGTAATTGTGTGCTTCCTTGAATGACTTCCTTCCATATGGGTGGTTCATAACTATATAATGCTTGAAATGGAGTGATCTTCACCGATGTGTGACATGTAGCATTATACCACCATTTTGCGACATGTAACCATTGTAACCATTTATTTTGTTTGTCTATGACGAAACTATGGAGATAAGTTTCCAGACACTTGTTGACCACTTTGGTTTTCCCATCGATCTGTGGGTGATATGCTGAGCTCATATTAAGAGTGATCCCTGTTTTCTTGCAGAAATTATTCCAAAAATTGCTTGTGAATTTGGAGTTTCTTTCGCTCACTATAATTTTGGGAAAACCATGTAATTTGTAAATATTTTTACAAAACACTTCAGCGATTTTCTTAGCGAAGTTAATTTTCTTTATGCCCATGAAATGTGCATATTTTGTTAGTCGGTCTACTGCCATAAGGATTTTTTTTTTACCATCTGATAAGGGTAAACATTCAATAAAATCCATAGAAATTTCCTCCCACTTTTTCTTCAGAATATGCAATGGGTGGACTAGCCCTGGAGTCATGACGTTTTGCTTTTATTCCTTTAACAGGTGCCGCACTTGGCTACATATTTTTGAATGTCTTTATGCATTCCTTTCCAATAGAATGATTGTATGGCATTGTAATATGTTTTGAAAAAACCTTCATGTCTGTCGGCATGTGAACCATGAGATTCTATCATCACCTTAGTTTCAAACCTTGATGTTGAGTTTAAATAGATCCTTCCTTTGTACCACAAGATGTCATTTCTCCACTCGAATTTTGAACCTCTATTTGGGTTTTCGATTAAGGCGCACGTGTTTTGGTCTTTAGCATATTCTCTTCGTATTTTGTCGAATTATTATGGAATAAATATTGAAATTGCATATGTCTGGACTTCATCCTTTCTATATAGAGCATCGACGACTAAATTGTCTTTCCCTCTTTTATGTAATATTTCCATATCAAAGGTAGCGATTTTTACTAATTCACTTTTGTTGTTCTGTTGACAATGTTTTTTGTTGGAGGAGGTATTGAAGACTGTTATGGTCTATTATTATCAATATTTTTCTCCCTAGAAGGTATTGTTGCCATTTTGTTAAGGCATGTATAATGACCAACATCTCTTTATCATAAGTGGACTTCAAACTTTGTCTGTTGTTGAGATTCCTAATTCCGAATGCTATTGGGTGCCCTTCTTGTATAAAAAATGCTCCTAGTCTAAAACCTGATGTGTCACACTCAACTAAAAAGGGTTTTGTGAAGTCTGGAATGGCTAATATCGGTGTTGAATACATCATGCATTTTAATGTTTCAAAACATTTGTTTGCTTCACTATTCCATTGGAAGGAATTTTTCTTCAATAAATTTGTGAGAGGGGCGGTTTTATGGGCGTAATTATTTGCAAATATTTGACAGTATCCTATTAGGCCTAGGAATCCCCTTAGTTTTGATATGTTATTGGGTTTGGGCCATTCCATGATCACCTTAATTTTACTTGGATCGACTTGGATTCCTTCCTTTGATATTTTGTGACCTAGGTAGTCCACTTCTTATTTTCCAAAGTTGCACTTAGACCTCTTTGCATAGAATTTGTTTTCTTCCAAAATGGTAAGTACTTGACTTAAGTGTTCCAAATGCTCCTTCCATGTTCTACTATATATGAGGATATCATAAAAAAAACTAGTACAAATTTCGTTAAAAATGGCTGGAACAATTTGTTCATTGCGGCTTGAAACGTATCTGGAGCGTTAGTTAAACCAAGGGCACTTTGAACTCATAATGGCCTTCATGAGTGCAAAAAGCAGTTTTAGCTATGTCTTCCACTCTAACTCTGATTTGGTAATAACCAGATCTGAGATCCAAATTTGAGAAGTACTTGGCCCCATGAAGTTTATCCAGGAGCTCATCGATGAATGGGATTGGAAATTTATTTTTGATAGTTATTTTGTTCAATCCTCTGTAATCTATGCACAATATGAACAACCCATCCTTCTTTCGTACTAGCACTAATGGAGCTACATATGGGCTTCTGCTTTTTGAAATGATGCCACATTTCAGAAGATCTTGAGTTAACCTCTCGATTTCTGTTTTATGGTGATGTGAGTATCTGTATGGTTTGCTACTTGTAGGTTTTGTCCTCGGTTCTACTTCGATTATGTGTTTGATATTTCTGTTTGGTGGAAGCTCCATGGATAGATCTTAAAACACCATGTGATGTTTTTGATCAGCTCTTTTATCTTTGGTTGTTTGTTCATGTCTCCTTCACACACTAGAAGCTCCATTTCTTGGCATTGAAGTATGTACGGTGGTGTGCCCTTCCAAAGTAGTTTTTCCATCTGATGAGATGTAACTAACTGTGTTGGAGGTGGTTGGAACTCATATAATTTGTGTGTCAACTTGAATGACTGGAATTCAATAAAATTCTCTTGGTGGTTTGCAGAGTATGTACCCAAGGTTTGTAACCATTGTATTCCTAATACTACATCGACTCCTCCTAGTGGTACCGCAAAGAAATATGATTCTAAATTATACTCTTGCATTTGTAACTTGACCTTGTGGCATTTTCCCACATTGTCAATATTCTTGCCATCTACTACCATAACCTTCATGTTAGGTACTGGACAAATAAATAGGTTAAATATTTTAGCAAGGTTGATATTAATGAAGTTATGGGTGCTTCCAGAGTCGATGAGAACTGTGACATTATTATTTTTTATATGTCCTTTAATCTTCAATGTTTGTGGTTGGGAGATTCTGATAATAGCTGCTAATGAGATTTTTGGGGTGTCGTCCTCGATTTGTTTTTGGTATTCTAGTTAACTATCCGCATTGTTTTGAATTGGTTCCTCGACTTCCAACTCTGCTTTTTCTGCTTCACACGCATACAATTTATTTTTTAAGCATATGTGCTTAGGATCCCATTTGTCTCCACAGAACTTACATTTCCCTTCCTTTATTCTCTAGGCCTCTAAACTGGGCTTTGTTCCTTCCCTGAGTTGTGGCAGTGTGTATCTTGGATTTCTTGTGGATGTTGATTGGAAAGGATTTCGTTTGGAGTCATCTTTGTCAAAATGTGTATGAACGGATTTCTTGATTTTGGATTCAATAATCCTGGATTTGAGTCATGCTTCCTCCATGGTAGAGATGTTATGTAAGTGTAGTTCATCACGAATGTGTTGTTTTAGACCGTGTATGTACGTTTGTAGTTGTTGGTCATCGAATAAATCCAGAACTTGAGTTGACAATGCTTCCCACTCACAGGTGTACTCATCGACACTGTTTTTTTTGTTGTAATCTTGTGATTTTGGAAAATAAGTCTTTTTCTTCAACGCCCTGGAATCTTTTGATGAGTTCATTCCTGAAGCTAGCCCAATTGTGAGAACATATTCTTGTAGTATTCTTCCACCATAAGTACCAATTGTAAGCATTTTCTTCTAGATGCATCGAGGCATATTTGATTTTCTCACCCTCATAATGGATGTTTGTGGATGTCTAGGTATTCCTTGGCTTTGTTAATCCATGTTATGCATTGTCATTCGTCCCCGTCGTAGTTGGGTAGCTCGACTTTCACCTGTATTTGGCGTCCTTGTGTATATGAGGCCAAGGATGAGATGTTGAATAGAGGATTCAGATGCTCCGATGTTCTGGGAGAGTTTGGATGTGAGTCATTCGATATTTGTAATGTGTCCAAGATGGCAGTTAAAACTGCCTGATTTTTCTTTTGGTCTTGTTGTAGAGTGAGGAATGCGTTCTCCATTCGTGACGTTATTTGTGTCCAATTCGATGTCAAATTGTCACTAGTTTGTTTGACCTTTTCTTGGAGTTCCTCGTAGTTCTTCTTAATCGTCTCATTGATTTGATCGAACCAAGCATCCATTGATCTGGTGATTGGAATCTTCTCGGTGGTGAACGTGGATTTATTTTTGTTTTTTCTATGATTCCAGCCTGCCATGATTTTTTTCTAAGTAATAATAATAATAATAATAATAATAATAACAATAACAATAACAATAACAAGAACAATAACAATAATAATATAGATTTTTTTAATTAAATAATAATAATATTATTAATAAGCAATAATATTAATAATTGTCATTAATATTAAAGTATTAATTTAAAAAAAAATATTAACATTAACAGCCGACCGTATGGAAGAAATATTAAGGTATTATTTTTTTTTTAAAATTAACAGCTGACCATGGATGTGGCTGATGGAGGCGGCGTTATGGAGAAGACATCGGCAATTTGAAGGGATGATGGAACATTATGAGCAAGTGCGCAGAATGGTGGAGGGAGCAGGTGCACGTGGAGGGAGCAGGTGGATGGAGAGCTGAGGATGGAGTAGGTGCACAGAGGATGGAGGATGGAGGGTGGAGTAGGTGTGTGGAGGATGGAGGATGGAGCAGGTGCACAGAGGATGGAGGATGGAGCAGAAGGATAGAGAGCAGAAGGAGTGGTGGAAGAGGATGGAGAGGCGATGGGGAGGTAGGATTTGGAGAGAATGGAACAGTGAGGCAATGGAGGTGGGGTGGTGTGGCAGTGGTGTGGAGTGCAGCGTGAGCACGAGAAAGGTAAGGAGGAGGTGGGTGTAGTGGAGGTGGGAGTGGTGGTGGGATGGTGCGGAGACTAGAGAGGCTATGATACCAATGGAAGAGTAAGAACGTAGATGGAGGACCAAGAATATAGTGTAAAAATGTATATGTGATAAAAATGAAGAAGATGATTACAATAATAAGTGCCTCGGGTAATTTATACCTTAAGTGGGGAAGAGAGGTGACTTTTGAAGTCACCTCTAAGTTTAAATACATAAATTTAATAAAATTAACCTAGCTTACTATTTAAATTTAGCATTTGTAAATATTTAAATTTAACATTTGTAACACATTGGCGTATAATAATTAAGAATGTTGATGACATTAGGTGGTTTTGAGTACAACCTATGTGTCTCAACATCTTGAAAATAATGTTCTAGAGATGAAAATCATGTATATCACCTTAAAGAAACCATTAATGCATCCATATCCATGAATAGTGCCTTTGAGCACCATCGGTGAACTTTGAGAGATATTAGTGCCATTAGGTGGTTTTGAGCAATATGCATGTCCGTCATCACCTTGGAATAATGACCTAGGAATGAATATTAGGCCTTTTTCCCTAAATAAACCATTGATGCATCTAGAGCCATGAACAATTTCTCAAATAACCATGCATAACTTTTGAATGAAATCCATGGTTCTCTTTATCTAGTCCTGTGTCCTTGGTGGCTTTGACACGATCAATGGAATAGACATGAACCTTGGGCCCTAAAATAATTTATTATAACTTTAAGGCTAAGAATTATTCCTACACCAACCAAAATGGCCTTGTATGGCTATAATTGGCTTATGAATGAGTATGTTGGTGCTATTAGGTGGCTTGAGAATTTTGTACATGTCTTAAGGACTTGCGAATCACATTCTAGGGTAATGTACCATGCCTTTGTGGAAAAAAAAACATTGAGGAATCCATATCCATGAAAAATTACTCAAAGCACCATACATAACTTTGTAGGGGAAACCATGGCATTATGTATCCAAGTGTTAGGGACTTGGGGTCAACGACGTGGTCATGGGAGGAGACCTAAATCTTAGGTCCTAAAGGAATATTTTAGCTACCAAAGCTAAAAAGGTTACCTCTGACAGCAACACATGTCCTTTTGAGGGTATCATTGACCTACGATTGGGGATTTTGGCATCATTAGGTGATTTTGAACAGTGTGTATGTGTCTTAGGACCTTGGGAATGGTGTTTTAGTGAAGAGAACAATGTATTTATCCCTAAAGGAATCATTTAGCATCTAGATCAATGAACAATGCAAGGAAGTGACATGAATGAATTTGCAGGGGTATTCAAGGAACTATGTGTCTAAGTATTGTGGCCTTGGTCCCTTCAACATGGTCAATCAAGCAAACCTAAAAATAGGGACCTAAAGGAAGCTTTTAGATATATGTGGTAAGAAGGTTGCCTCCACCAACCACATATGGCCTCTTAAGGGTACCATTGGATTATTATTGAATATGACAGTGATATTAGGTGATTTTGTGCAATATGCATGCGTCTCTTCTCCTTGGGAATAATGTTCAGTGGAATAAGACCACGCCATTGGCCCTAAAGAAATGATTTGGGCATCCAAACCCATTAATAATGCCACAAATCACCACACATGACTTCAAATGGTATCCATGGAATTATGTATCCAAGCTTGAATACTTTGGGGTGTTGGACATGGTCAAATAATGATACCTAAACCTTAGTACCTAAAGGAATCTTCTCACCATATAGGACTAAGAAGGTTACCTCCACAAACTATACATGGCCTCCTAAGGATATCATTGGCTTATGATTAAGGATGCTAGTTCCATTAGCTGGGGTTGATTAGTATATATGTGTCTTAGGGCCTTGGGAATGATCTTCTAGGAAAGAATACCATGTGTTTTTCTATAAATAAATTGTTGGTGCATTCCTACCCATGAACAATGCCTCAAGGAATCATGCATGACTTTGTAGGGGTATCCATGACACTATATATCTATGTTTCTAAGCTTGGGGAATTGGATATGGTAAAAGGAGGACACATGAACCTTAGGACCTAAAGGAATCTTCTGGACATCTAAGGATAAGGATTTTCCCTTCAATGATCACACATGGTATCTTTAGTGTATCATTATCCTATTATTAATGATTTCGATTGCATTAGTTTCTTTTGAGAAGTATGTAGGTATCTCAAGGCATTGGGAACAATGTTCCAAAGAACAAATCCATGCCTTTGGCTCTAAATAAAGCATTGAGGCATCCAAAGACATGAACATTTCCTTGAAGCACCATGCGTGACTTGGAATCGGTATCTATGTCTTGTGGCCTTAGGGATTTAGATATGATTAGTGGCGGAGGCCTGAACCTGAGGATCTAGAAGAATCTTCTAGTTATCTAGGGTTCAGTAGGTTTCCTCCACCAACCACACTAAGCCTTTTGAGGGTAACATTGGCCTATGATTGAGAATGTCAGTTCCATTAGGTGGTTTAAAGAATTATGTTGGTGTCATAGGGACTTGGGAATAAAATTTTAGGGAAGAAGACCATGCCTTTAAACCAAAAGAAACCATTGAGGCATCAAGATCCATGAAAATTTCCTCAAAGCACCACACATGAATTCACATTGGTATTGACTATGATATATATCTAGGTCTTATGGTCTTGGTATTTCAACATGGTCAATGGAGGAGACCTAAACCTTAAGCCTTGAAGGAATATTCTAGCCATGCAAGGCTAAGAAGACCTCCACCAACAACACATGGGATCCTTAGGGTATCGTTTGCCTATAATAGATGATACTTGTGCCATTATATGGTTTTGAGCAATATGTACCTATCCTAGGGCCTTGGAAATGACTATTTAGGGAGGAAGACCATTCCTTTGGCCTCATATTTGAGGCATGGATAGGTTAATATAGATTCATATATTTGAGGCATGGATATGTACATATAGATTCAAGGTACTCAAGTACACAAAGGTCGTTTTGTAAAAAAATGTGGTAGTGTATATCATGATCAATAAATGGGTACCATAAGTGCAACACATCCACCATGTATGCACACATAGATTTTCTTTGAAGTTTCATTTCCTAACAATAAAATAATACTATATGGTAATAAAATAAGTTAGCATAGATCCCTTCTAATCTTGATATTTTAAGCATTCATACAATCGTACTTTAATTTTTTTTTTATCCCACTATGTGCTCAATCCATCAGAAGTTTTTAAAAAAAAATAAGGGGATCAAATCACCTAAGGTGCAACCATTTTTTATATTACAAAAATTTGACAATGTTACACCTTAAATCCCTTACTAAGTATGACACATCCATAACTAAGATGTTATAATTAGAATAACTTAAATTAATTTTCAAAATAAAATAAAAAATGTTAACTCGATCTTTGAGATATTATCTTTCCTTTTTTGGGAATTAAAACAATGATTATCAATTTTATTTCAATTCTCTAAAAATTCTTTCCAATTATACAATCGTTTTGTTGTTTATATGTTTTTTAATAGACCTTAAAAAATAACAGATATTAAAGTCTTGGTATGAGGATGGTCATTTCTATATTCAATATATTGTTTAAGTATCCATACCAATGAAGATGAGTTATTCTTCAATACATTTGTCATCCTTTTATCTTGTTATATATATTAGAGTATTAATGTTTATACTATTAAATTATTTTTGTTTTTTAAATTGTAAAATAGAATTTTGGGATTTTTGTTTATCTTTCTAAAATGGTTAATAAATGTTTTCGAAACTTCAATAAATGCCTTTGAGAATCCCATATAGATGTAAATTTCATTTACTCTCCATCTCAAAATAGTAAAATTAAGTTGGCCATTAAAATTGTTGAAATATAATTGGACACTAAAAAAAATTGGGAAAAAAATCATTTTCCCTCCAACTAAAAACACCAAAAATTACACTAATTACTAAAATTGTTAATATATAAATGCAAACTGAAAAAAAAATACCAAAAAAATCATTTTCCCTCCATTGGAAGAATATATATGCAGATTTTTTTGTTGCATTCCAGAAGTGAATGGTTACATAGGTGCATAATTTTATTAGTTTTTTAATTAATATTGCTATATATTATTCAAAATTTGTTTTTCTCTATTAATATCAAGAAAGTGTATTCAATTCTTTTATGTGATTTTTAGCTAAATCTTTGGTGTAAGTTTCAATGTTTGTTATGCATTTTTAGTCAATATTTTTAACTTTGTTCTTTGTTGATTATTGGTTTATATGAGAGAAAAAAAAAACAAGAGCCAGGATGTGGCAATGTCACCTTATTTTGGAATTAAGTGCATTAATAATGATAAAATTTAAGAGAAAATGACTTAATTTGGTATAAAATCAAATATTCATTAAATATGTTCATTAAAGTTTCTCCATAATTATTATATAAATCTCTATCTAAATATTGAAATAAAAAATTAAATAAAGCCCTTGTCAATATTCCAAAAAAAATGGTGCAAAATAAAATAGTAACTTAGATGTATAGAATGGCTCTATAAAAAAAAATAATGTTGATTAAAAAAGGATCCAAATAGATGTTTCACAAAATAAAATTATAAGAAAGAGCATAAAGAATAATATTTGTTTATATGGAAAATATTCAAATTATATTATTTAGTTATTGGGATAAGACATTACTATATAAATGATTTAGTTCAAATTTATATAGTTCAAACTTCAATGAATTAAAAGCCTCTTTATATAAGTGTGTGAGAAAAGATGGTTGCAATATCAAAATTTGTTAAACAATAAATATACACATTTTTTGAAAATGCTAAATTAGCATTATTAAAAACACAATGTGAATGATTGACCTATACCAAGTTGTTATATATTTTGCAGGAAATTCTATATTCTACTCACAAAAATACCATATTTTTTGTATATATTTTGCAGGAAATTCTATATTCTACTCACAAAAATACCATATTTTTTGTGTATTGTAAGAGATTTTTCATAAATAGATTTTGATTAGCTCATCTTATTTAGGATTTTATGATAATAAGCTTAAATGTCATATATCTATTGTTGCTCACTGACTCGATGCCAATGCATGAAATGATGGGTTGCTAACACTACTGGATAGGCCATAACTAGCATTCAAACAGAATGGAGCACATAAAAAAAGGTTCAATACCGTAGATGCAGAGGGGTTAAATAATATTTTTTTCAATGTTATGACTTATGTTTCGGTAGCAGAATTCGAGGGTTGCTAACAAATATAAACAATATAACATCCAATCCAAGTGCCAGTATCATCAAACACCAAAAGCTTAGACGAGGAGCCCACCCAATGATTTATTTTCTACGGTTATTATCTTATTAAATTCATTCAATAAATTAATAACATTAAATAAATGAATTTGTTAGCATGGGATAGCCTCCACAAGCGAAAAAACCATCTAGTATCTCGGTTTCGTCTCTATAAATTCTATTTCAATTTTCACATAGAAAATTATATCTTATTCCAAGGGAGAAATAAGGGTAGAATACAATAAATTCACATGGCACATGGCATGGTTATAAACAACAGAGCCCATGAGCCACTAAAGCTCCTTTATACATCCATAGAATTGTTCATTTCTTGTGGGACTTAAAACCTAAGATAAATTTTGAAAGTTGAAGACAGTACACCATGGGGTTTATATATTTAAAAGTTAAAACTATGTATATCCATCTAACTATCAAACTATTTAAGGGTTAAAATCATTTATATACATCTACCATGACCATGAGTTTCAAGAGGATGGCCAACATACCTGTTATCGGTACCAAAGTTTGTGCAATGCTCCACGGAAATGCTGGTGTGAGAAAAGGTCCAACAACTAGGGATGGCACAAATGTCACCACTTCAATCCCATGATCGATCCCATATCAAAGATCTACTAAGGTCTTAGCTACATAATGCATCTGCCCTAAATATACAGGAATCTTATTACTTCATATTTTTCTAATACAAGAATCTCATTACTTCATATTTCTATAGATACGGGATGTTTTGATAGTTATGGAGGTTATTCCTAGACTCTAGTCAAATAGATATATCTACATTATGTGTCATATGAAGAAAAAAAAGGTCTGTTATGTCAATATAACTGCTAATTCTTGATACTAAGAACAAAACTTTACCCAGAAAAGGGGCTTTTCATGCCTGATAAGAACCACGTTGGTCCAACAGGATTCATCAACGGAGTCCCTGTATTTTCCCTTGTCTTTCAGTAGAGACGCTGTGCTTATGGAGGAAGTGTAAATTACACGCCTCAGAATGTCAAGAGTCCCATTAACAATAGCTTGGATAAAACCAATCTGGAGCCAAGAAGGGAAAAAAATGTAAAAACCCATAATAACAATAACAAGACTGGTTGGGAAAGCCTAAATAATAATTTACCTCTGAATATTTGGTATAATCCATGGGAGAGGCCCTGCGAACTACGAAGTCACAACCATGAATGACAAAATTGAAACTGCCTGGTTCATTGATGTCAGCTTTGAAGAGCCTAAGCCTCTCTTTCACTCACGGGAGGGACTAAATATGGCAAGTTTTACTCTCGTTCACTGCATTGGTACTAAATATCGGAGGGACTGAATAAGCCCACAACATTGGTACATGGTATAAAAATTGACGGCATTGGTATATCTACAAAAATATAATAAATTCACATGGTACACGGAATGACGTAACCAGCGCCGCCAACACTGGAAGGCGAATCCCAATATTTACGTCATATTTTCCCTTGACCAATAAATTCAAACCTGAATGATTACAGAACCAATAAAATATAAGATAAATTTTTTAATTTTAACTGTGGCTAGCCATAGTCAACAAAATTTAACCAAAGTCATGTAAAGTCGACCATAGTTGATGAAATTCAACCATAGTTAACCATGGTAAACCAAATTTAACCCAATCCAACCAAAGTCAACAATGGTTAGTCAACCAAATTCAACAATGGTTAGCGAAAGTCAACCATGGTTAACAATGGTCTAGCATGTCCTACCAAGATAAAATAAAGTCAACCATGGCTAAACATGATTAAACAAAGTCAACCATGGTCAATTGTGTTCAATCATGGTAAAGAAAAGTCAACCACTGTCAAGCAAAGTCAAGAATAATTAAGCATAGTCAACCATGGACAAGCAAAATCAAGCATAGTCAACCATAGTTAAGCAAATTCAACCATAGTAAAACATATTAAACCATAATCAACAATATTCAACAGAAAACATCCATAAGCAAACAAAATCAACCATAACCAAGTAAATTCAACTAAAGTCAAAAGTCATACAAGGCCAACCAATAGTCAATTATGGTCAAACAAATTCAACCATAGTGAACCATATTCAATTAGTCCACCAAAGGAAATCAAATTCAAACCAATTCAACCATTATCAACCAAATTCAACTAAAGTTAACCAATTTCAACCATAGTCAATTAAAGTCAACAAAAGTCAATTGTTGTTAACCGTAGTGAAAAGTCAAACAAGGTTAACCAATAGTTAATTGTGACTAAACAAAGTCAACTATACTCAACCATGGCTAGCCATAGTCAACCAAGGTCAGCTAAAGCCATTTAAAGTCAACCATAGTGTACAAAAGTCAACCATAATCAACCATGGTAAATGAAATTCAACCCAAGCAAGCCAATGTGAACCATGCTAAGCCATTGTTAACCAAAATCAACCATGGTAAACCGTAGTCAACTATGGTGAGCCAATAATAAACCAATAGTCAAATATAGTCAACCAATACCAACCATGGTCAACCATTATTAACCAGATTTAACCATAGTTAATCTTAGTAAACCATGGTCAACTAAAAGTTAACCATAGTCAACTAATGGTCAACAAATCATCAACCAATAGTCAACTATGGTCAACCAATAATCAACCATTGGTTAACCATAATCCACCATGGTCTATCAATAGTCAACCATGGTTAACCAGTAGTCAACCACTAGTTAACCAATGTCAACCATTTGTCAACCAAATTCAATCGTTGGTAAACTAATTCACTTACCATTGGCCAACCAATTTCAACCATTGGTCAACTAGTATTCAACCAACGGTCAAGCAATGGTAAAGCAATAGTCAACCAATGGTTAACAATATTCAAGCGATCTCAACCATGTTCAATCAATGGTCAAACATTGGTCAACCATTGCTGAAAAAAGGGTATATCAATGTCAACCAATGGTCAATCATCATCAACAATGGTTGACAATGGTTAACCCTGATATTAAAGTTGACTTTGGTTTACCATGGTTGACTTTGGTCATCCATACTCAACCAAGGTCAACCAAAGTGAACATAATTCAAATTCAAATCAAATTATTATTATTATTATTATATTAAAGAGCTAGTCTTACAATTTTGTGTAAAAACTCACCAATAATAATAATAATAATAGTTATAATAAAAAAAATTAAAATAACAATAAAAATTATTATAATAAAAGATTGATAATAACAATAAAAAAATTAATAAACAATAATAATAGTAATACACAAAAATAATAAGGATTTGTGAATCATTATTATTATTATATTCTTCATTATTTTTGAATTATTTATATTGTAAAAAATATTTTTAATATTATTATTTTTTTAATTAAAATTTATTAATTTTATAATAAAATTATTATTATTATTTTCATACTAAATGTATTTTTATTATATTTAATAAACATTAATTTTTATTTATAATTATTATTTTGTAATAAGAGTTTTTTTTATAATCACAATTAGAATTAGAATTATTATAATAATAAAAACTCAACAAGTCTTCCTCGCACGTCGACCTTCAACTAGCAAGCCATATTATCAATAATATGTCTTATATACATTGATCGATGCATATCAACGACTTTTAAATATGTGGCCATGGTTGATATATGTCGATCAACGCATATAAGACATATCATTGATAATATGGCTTACTAGTACTATGTAGTTGCAACTGAGTTAAAATGCGTACGTGAATGAATAATTAGGGCCACAACCTATGGTGTTTGGATAAAAAAAGGAAAGGCCATTTTTAATGAAAAATAGACGAAGTGGGAGCCCATATTCTAGGTGTAACAACTTAGAATCTTGCCTATGCTTGATTGTTAGACATCCCACATGACCAAGTTATTTTTAAAGAGTTAGAGCTCATCATTGTGTGCATCCTTGGTTGTTTTATGCCCACATACAATTCAATAGTCTTGTAGGATGCATTGGCAGGCTGTGGCGTATATATAGAGAGCCCCCACACATTACAACCTTAGACATGGGTCTCTCCATATTTCTCATGTGTTTGGCCGTCTCCTTCTCGGATAAAGGTAGAGTTAGATTTGTAATTGCTCCAGATTACATTGTGCCAGTATGAGAGCAACTAAGCCACCACAAGTGAAAAATTCAAAGTCTAAGAATTCTTAAAGACAAGGTGTCCTCCCATGGTCAATACATTCTTACAAGAACTCCTTTGTAACAGAATTTGATTTTACTGGTTGTGGTTTGCGTCTAGGTAGCATTGTTGTTTGTTGGAACCACGAAACATGAACTTTGTCCACCGATGAATATGTTGTCCCATTTCTTCTTGGAGAACCCCACTTATGCATGAAGACTATGGGGTTGCAACTCATGAAATAAAACCCCAACATGAGATCCAATTCACAATTTGTGTTTCTCTAAAGGGATTTGTTTATGGGTTGGTGCAAGCTAATGAGGGCCTCTTTTGACACGTTAGATGCAATTGAAAATTGAAAAAATAGGATTCCCTCAACTTACTTGGATATTTTGAGATACTTACACAATAAATCTTGCTTTGAGTCAAAAATATGAAATGCAGAAAATTGAATCATGTTTCGAAATATAAAAATTTTCTCCATTGAAAATGTTCATAACTATCCCAAGTTTGATATTTTATAATAGTTACATTTTATTTTTTTGACATAATGGTAAGGTATATGTCTTTGTGGGTCTTTCCTTTGAGTTCCTAAATGATGGAATCAACCTAGAAAAATTGGTAGACATATAGAGAAAATATAGTATTAGTAAAGGCGCTATTTTTCCAAAATAAATTTAGTAATTTTTTTTTATTATCTAAGTAACCAAACCTTGAAAACAGTAATTCAAGTGTGGGTCCCACTTTTGAAAGTCTGAATGCGATCATCATGAAATATTTTTTTTTATTGTATGTAGAGGTCGGTGTCTAGTAGTGTAGCATACAATTTTTTTAAATTCTTGAGAAATGAAAAAAGTTATGAAAAAACACTAGCATTGTGTTTTTTGAGTTGAGTAATGACACAAGAAAAATAGAAAAAAATACTTTAAAAAAAAATCACATATTTGGATTCTGCAAAAAGAATGCAATATATGCCTAAAATTTCATAAAAAATGATTCTGTGTAGAATACTATAACAAGTGTTAAAACAAGTTCATATTGAGAAGATCGATGGAATACTCAATTATCTACAGTTACCATACTCCATAGCACATGTTTAGTCAACCCAAAGTTAACTTTGAAGCAGACACATACGAAGAGGGATGAAACAAAAACACATGAGGCTTGATTTAGGTGGTAAGGAGCATGAGCACCTTCCTTTTAGTTTGAACTTTACTTTCCCACCTAAGAAATTTTGTTTCATAAAAAACACTTGCATGTTTTTCCTTTACAAAATGTGTGCGTGATGTTTATTTATAAAATGCATACACGAATTTTAGTGTTAAAACACTATCGTGATATTAATAATGTTGAATTTACCTCCAAAAGAGTTTCGAGGGGGTTAGGAGGCTTCTGTGTTGGGGGAGAGAGAGAGAGAGGGGTTGGGGTTATGGGTAGGTGGAGGAGTATAGAAATGAAAGAGAGAGAGAGCGGTGGGGGTCAGGGATAATTTTACGAACAACACCAAAATCTATATGTATAATAAATGGGCGAATCTACCTAATATATAGGAAAAATTGAAGGATATTTTATCTATAATATGATGTACATATATAATGTTTTGGCTAATCTTTCATTCTGGTATAGAATCTTGTAAAATCTTGGCAAATATTTCACTAAAGTATAAGATATTGTAAAATCTTGGCGAATATTTCATTGAATTATAAAAATTTGTAAAAAATTGACAAATTCTTCATCAAATTATAAAATATTGTAGTGTCTTGGTGAATATTTTTCTAGGAAGACTTAGGTTTCAGATTATGTAGATTACCAAGGTAGTGCAATAGAAGAGCATATATTAGAGCTCAAATCTCTCAACTCCTAGACCCTCAAATGAAAAAATGCATGAATGGAGAGAGGAGGGATTTATTTATACATTTCACAAGCAGTATTGGGTCACTCACAACTAGAGGTGTTGTTGAAAAAAAACTACACTAAATAGATTTAGGGAAAGTGGGGACTCCACTTTTTTTCTCATCCCTTAATGGTTCAGCAGACATGTGGGGACCCAACTCTTGACATACCAACAAATTGATAGAATTGAACAGTTTACATTGTTGAGTGATTATGGCACCCACAAATCATTATTACAACATGGATTATTATAGAGACACACAGCCTTAATATAGTGTATGAATTCCCAATCGGTTTATTCTTCAAATATCTCATTTTTAAGACACCCTTTAAGAAAAAAACAACCTACTTATTTGTTTATAGATAGGAATGTCACTTTTTCCTTTCTTTTGTAGACAATCAAAATATGAATTATGCTGTTTGATTTAGAATTTTTAGAGTTAGTTAGAAACATGCAATGGTTATTAGAAATAATAACACACACTAACAAGAATAGAAATAACATTAATGCATATAATCACACATATAATTAGAAGTACTTTGTTAAATACTACTTTTTTCTCAGATAAACTTAGGAGGTGTTTGTATCCATGTCCTTGAAATTTTTGAAAGCATTCAAAATCTCATAAAATTGTTTCAAGCACTCTCATTGCATAAAAAAGACTAGACATCAAATAACATAATGTATAAATACAAGGTCAAACATTCCATGTACATATTATACACAATCATGATGGAAATGGAGTATTGTGTTTGAAATAAACCATATATTTATCATACATAACTAGATCCATTTCTATATGATGATAGTAATTACACATAAAAAAAATCACCAAAAAACATTTTACTTATGAATGACCCTTACAAAAAACAAAATATTGTAAAATAAGTATTGATCCCTACAAATTTAGGTTACAAATAAAATTGACGAACTTTGTAATACAAATAAAAAAATCTACCACTTACGAACTTTGTTATAGCTGATTTTACCACACATGGTGAATCACACTTTTATGGCCTTCCCTATTCCTCTGTAGACTCCTTAGACCCCATGGACCATTTTTTTACCTTTGATGTTTCCAAGATCATCCCTAAAAACATGCAATAATTTCCATACGTGACTTTTAACCCCTTTCTTGCGTACATACGTGGGTTTGACCCTTAAAACCGCGTACATCGGGATGTGTGCAAAAGGCCAAATGATTTTGGAGTTTTCCTTGATGTGGATCCAAATCACTTGTCTCTTAACCTTCCATATGCCTTGAGATCACTCGGATTCAACCTTCCATTACCCCATTGAAGAGCTATATAAGGAACCCTTCGGATACATTGAAGGGAAGGGAATTGAAGAACAAGAAAAATATAGTCTATTGTTGCCAGAGCTTATACTTGAGCTTGCATCCCTTTGTCCCTTGGAGCACTTTGTGTTCTTCCCAAGCTTGCCTTTTTCTTGTGAGCTTGCTATCGAGAGACGGAGGATTAAAGTGGTGGAGGCCCAAGTGGGGGACTCAGTTTCTTTGATTCGCAGACGTGCCGACAGCGGTTGTCACTACTGTAATATTTGTTTTATATCAATAGAAATATCTTTTCCTGTCCAATAATGTCTATTTAAATGAGTATTTGATCCATTGATGCTTTTAAATGTTTATATGTTATTGATTATATATGCTAGAGTAGGTCTAACACAATTATTTATAGCATGCTTGTCTTGTTTGCTGAGTGTTGAGATAGCAATTTATCAATACAAGCTGGAGTTGGAAATCTCAATGGGGATCTACATCAACCATCTAGNTTAGATATTTGGTTTCTCTTGCATATAGGAAAGGATTGATTTCTGGAGTCAAGCTGTCTGTTGTGGTACCCCAAGCCATAGGAATTTCTCTCCGTAACAAACTTCTCAATACAATAAAAATAATTTGCCAGTACAATTTGGACAACTCTACAAGAAGAAAAGAAAAATAATGACCATTCGACTATAGCCCGACCATTATAATCAGTTTATATTCATTTATATTAAAAACATGCCAAACATCAACAATAACAGGCATAAAATATAAACACATACACTCTCATTAACGCCTTAGATCCAATAATAATTGTAGAGAAAGATCCTAATAAAAGCACATTTTAAACAACTGGGTTAAATTCAATTTGAATATATAAAAACCATGTGGCATCTCTCCATCACGAGTAGCATCCACTAATAACATATAAATTTCATTCAACAGTTTAAACATGACAAGGCATAAAATAAATCCTATATTTTTAGCTCTATAAAACATTCATAGAACCCATACTTTTAGGATACAATAAAACCCTAATAACGTCGAATGAGAATCAAGAGTGGCTTAGAATTCAATAGACCTAAAAAAGTATCCATGATAAAAAGAATGATAAAAGGTAAATTTATAATATAATAACCTATTGTAACTGTGGATAAAAAGAGTACAAAGAAGTTGATAAAAAGCATACCATGTTAATTATTGGATAAAATCATGCTGTGAGTTTTTATTATATGATAAATTGCATGTGCAGCATGCCCCTTCAAGAATTGAGCTTTCGACAATGGAGATGTTTTGCAAAGATTAAAATGTTGAGAGAGCTAAGAATGAAAAGTGGAACCACATCAACCAGAACCTTCACCTTGTAAGCGCAATCAAATGTGGGTGAACCATGAATTAATGTAGTCTTTATATAGAAAAAAAATAGCCCTTGATTTTCCCTCCAATGATGGAAATCAAGGGCTAAAAGAAGGTATGACATGAAATTGACTAAAAACACAGGAAAATGAAACTATATGCCTAAACACAAGGAAAACAGAGGGAAAAAAAACCCTTGGAATCCTCCATTACTGAAAATTGGGGGCGAAAGGGCCATTTCATTATATTTTCTCTAGAAAATGGGGTTGAAAAATAGATTGGAGGGAGATTTTGCTAGGGAAAAAATAGATTTTTTCATTTTCCTCATTAATATATAGGAGGCTATTCATTTTGGATTTATTTATTTTCTAATAAAATTGGGCGAATATATTTTAGCTAAAAAACCTGTCCATATAAGAAAATATCCCACTAATTGTTTGTAACCCCCTTAATATAGCCCATGGGCTATATATAGCCCCTAAAATTTTCCATGGTGGGGGTTAGAGGTGGGTGGATNAAGGTTGAGAGAGAGTTAGAGAGGGGGTTTGTAAGTGTTAGGGGGATGAGGGGAGAGAGAGAGATAGAGGAGGAGGGGGAGAGGGAGTTAGAGGTAGGGGTGACACACACACACACACACACAGAGTAGGGGGGTGTTAGGGGGTTGGGGGAGAGAGACATGGATATGCGTTATGGGTAGGTGGAGGTGTTGGTTGTGGAGCCTAATCTTCTTGATTTAGAGATGTTATTTTAGTCATGTTTGGATCCTAGAACCTAATGGGAAGTGTGGGGGGGATTCCCCCCCACTATAGTCATGAGGGGGGTTCAGGGGAGGCGAAAACTATTTTTGGATCCCCCCTTGGAAGGGGTTCGAGGGAAGCACCTTCATAGAGAAAATTTAGGAAAAAATTCCTTGTTAAATGTTGTAATTTCAGAGTCATGACTTGGTGAATAATGGATGATTTACGGGCCAATGGTTTTGGGAATCCTATGGTATTTTCCCATGGTATTCCCTTTATAAAAGGAAAGCATTGTAATAAGATTGTGTATTGTATTGTATTGTAGCATTGTAAAAGCGATCTATGTGATTGTGAGAGAACTACTATGAGAGAGTGAAGAGGAAGTGTAGTGGGGTTGTTTTAGGTTGTATCCCTTCATTTTTTTGGATGGTATAATAATAAAGGACTGAGAATTTCTATGTAGATGTATCCCATCTTGGGTGAACCACATTATATCCATGTCTCTCTTGTAATGTATTTAATATTTTCATTTTGTTTACTTGTTATTGATTTGCGATCATGTTTTTCCTACAAGAGGAGTATGAGAGAGAAAGTCATATAGGGGTTTAGTAAGGGTTAGGGGAAGGAGGGGAGAGAGACAAAGATGATGGATGGGTTAGTTCTAGGGGAAGGTGTATGATAGAGAGAGAGAGAGAGAGATCAAGGGAGTTAGGGGTTTGGGGATGAGTGGGTCATTTAAAGAGAAGCAGGGATATAGGTGAGGAGTTGGAGGGTTAGTGTTAGAGAGAGAGAGAGTTGGGTTTTTTTTTAGTTGTAGGGGGAGGGGGAATAGGAAAGATAAATATGGAAGGGGGAGGTTATGGGTGGGGGAAGTAGGAGAGAGAGAGAGGAGGGTCAGGGAGAGGAGGTAGGTTAGCGGTACAAAGAGGGGGGTGCTAGGTGGTTGGTGG
>LPNX010963520.1:5989-106114 GCA_001517045.1 Pseudotsuga menziesii | reverse complement strand
TCCTCCAAAATTAATAAATATTATTTTATTATTTTAACTATTATTTTATTAATTTTCCTTAGGAGGCCCATTTTGAGTTGAAATTTCCTCTAATGTGGGCCCTTAATCATAACTATCCCAACTTCCTCAACCATCTCAACCTTTGTAACCTCTCTCTTTCCTCATGTATATATAGAGAGTAGGGGTTGAGGCTAATCATCATGAATTCTAGAGAAACGTTATGCTGATGGTTTTCCTTTAGATATATTGGAGCAACAGAACTCAGTGTCCTTAGCTAGCAGAGGAGAACTTGTCTCAAATGTTGGTTGTAATATCACCTCACTTGTTTATTAATAAAGAGAGACTTTCTTCCAATATTGTGTCTTTGTACTCTTATGTATTATTATTTATGAATTGTCTTGTTATTTCATTGCAAATATATTATTTCATTGATCATCTATATAATATATAAGATATTTCATGAAAGGTCTTTCTCTTTACAGGTGTTGGAGATTCCCTAGAAGCTGTGGAAGCAATTTGAAGTGAAGAAGAAAACTAGGATCGATCGTCATAAATAAGGTATGCCTAATTTCTCCCTATTTCTATTTCAAATTCTGAAATGGCTGATTGTATACAAGTTTATTTAGTACGTTGGTAACCTCAGAGACCCTAGGTTATAAGGTTGTATTATATCGAACAACAGAACTGGAGACTCCGCTGGGGAGTCCAACCTCTAGTGGGTCCTTTCTTTTTGGCTTCATGACTGTTTTTTTCTCTGTCTGATCCTGTGAGTGATTCATATTAATTTTACATTTAATTTCCAATATTTCATGTTCGGGACCTTTTTTTCAGTCGTTTTTCTTTTTGAAAAATTTTGACAGCATACACGGGTTTCTTTGGTAATAGTCATGTTATATGTGGGTTGCTTCGATAATAGTCACGTATGGTATGCGACCTCCCTTGATGACAGTCGCGTATTTCCTATAGGTGTTTGTGATTCCATAAGCTTTTTGCTTGTCCTTGTATTTATGATTCTTCAAATGCTTGTGAAGATTCTTTTTTGGCATGATACTGTGGTTTTAGGTATGTACATTTCACTGGTTTCTTGATTAGTCAAGTTTTTGAGTGCTTTTCATTTGACTTCTTCATTGGTAAATGTGTTAAGTCCCTCCTACTTGGCTTTTGTATTGAGTGCTTGTGTTTTTTGGGTCATTGATTAGTCCTTTGAAACAATGACATACTTGGGACTATTTTTCTGGTAGTCTAAGTCAGCCATTCTTTCCTTCTTTTGGAACTATTAGTCCTTGGGAATCGATAGTTCCACCAAGTTTAGGTTTTGAGCCATTTGTTCATGTTTGGGTGAAGTGTGTTACTATAGGGTCTGACTACAATAATTTACTGTTATATGATCAGATTATTTAAACTCACTCAAGTTACATTTAGTTGCACATAGATTTTGAATTTTTTGAAAGAGGAAAGGAAAAAAGCATTTTTTCATTTTTGCATTAGGTTGCATTAGTTGTCCTTTTCACTATTTGTTCAGAAAAATCAAAAAGTTCGAGTCTTGTAGTTTCTCTTTTCGTTTAAAATTTTCATTAGATTTCATTTACAAATAAAAAGAAAAAGAAAAATTGGCATTGTAGTTGCATTTACTTTGAATTTTTTTATACATCATTTGCTTTCATTCTGCTGAGTCTATAACACCATTCAGTCTCATTCCTCTACCTTTGACTAATACAACCCATTAAAAAGAACGTTTAGTTAAAATTTTATTAGTAAGTTTCTTTTTATAGGCTCATACACCAACTAGCCTAGGCTAGGTTTTTGGACTAGGCAACTTCAACTGTTCAAAAGAATTTGATTTCAAATGCAGTGTCCTTTCATTAGGTAAGTCCTCTTCTACAAGAGACAATCCAAAAATCTCCTCTCACATATGATTTAAGCACGAGGCCGCATGAGATCCTGGTTGAGGAGATAACCCTCCACTTCCTTGTTTGATCGTACATCAGGATTTTTATGCATTTGGGGATCTTGTCAATACCACCTCTTGGGCCCCGTGTGGTGTTGGTGTTGATAGGGTTTCAGTCTTATATACCCTACCCATGCATAAGGATCAGGCTTACAACTCTTTCGTCGGAATCTTGGTGTAGATTTGGCTACCTTATTTACCAAACACTAGGAATCATACACACATGTTATTGGAAGGCCATTTCCAGTACACCTAGGATGGACTTGGAAGGTAACCTCGGTAGATAGTTTGGGAGGGTGGTTGGGTGATTCCATCACTTGCACCTAGGAACATCCTCATGGGACTCCAAGTAACCATCCTTCGATCTTCACTGGTTGGACCTAGGCCCTAATCATCCTAGGATTTCCTTTGGAAGGTGTACCTTATATCTGCTGTGTCTGTGTTACTTTAGGACATTTTTAGTGAGTGTTTCCTAGTTTGTATGTGTTTCATTTTTCTTTAGGAGTGTGAGTCAAATTTATAACTATGGAATACCAACCTCTTTCTAGATCAAGAAGGTTGTAAAAACTTCCTCATTTTGTTACAGTGGAGCCTCCACCGCCACCTCAAAGGCGTAGAATAGATACTAACGATTCTTTTGAAATAGTTGGTGTTAGTGATGTTCCAGGTGAACCAAAACTTAGGATTAACCAGGAAGAAACATATGCAATAGAGATAGAATATTTGTAGGTTGACGAGTTTGCAATAAATTTTAACCCACCTATAACTGATCTAGATGATTCCGTGATTTTCCAGGTTCTCCCTTTTAGTTCACCTGCTATTGGTGTTCCTTTGAGCAGATATATGTCTAGCTCTAAAGAGGGTATTTCTACGCCAAATTCAGCAAGTTTGGTTGGTGGAGTCCCACCTCCCCTGGTAGGTGCTCCAATACCAAGTGCATCTACTGCACCCCTTTCACTAAGTAGTCGAGTGGTTCAACCCTCAACTCCCTCTAATGTAGTAGATCCATCTAGTGGGGTATTCATTGTGATTCCCAGTGCACTTTTTGCTTCTCCTTCCTTTCTACAAACTACTCAGAGTGGTCCAAGTGGATCCTCCTCGTTCGTCTAGGGTTTTCCATGGAATGGGGGGAATATTCTCCCATCCACTCCTTATGTAGGTCCTACCCCTGCATATGTGGGCATGCAGTCTGGAAACACAAATGATTTTTCTCATATTTTTTAGACATCGGTTTTGGCCCCTTTCATGAGCTCTCCCTTTTCTCCTTTTAGTCAAAGTATACCTGCTCCTATTTTTCAAACTCCAGTTTCATCTGGAGCAGCCCAAACTACTTATAATGCACCACAAACAACTAATATACTGGTTTTCAGGTGGAATCCTTTTCAGAGTATTCCAACTACATCAAAACTGACAGTTGGGGGAAACCCCACCTTTTCGTTTGGGAACCAGGTCGCAGGTCCTTCTACATCCCAAACTCCTTATTATCAAACCCTAGTTAGGCCAAAAATTCCTTTCATGTAAACGTTAAACTTGCCATATTTTTCAAATTTAATGAATGACCCCATGCAACATAGTGCAACATGGCCACCTATACCTATTAAACTGCCCTCACACATTCCTAAGTTTGAAGGAAAACCTGGTGAAGATCCAGGTGCACGTTGGCAATATGGAATGTGGTTGTCATTGATGTCAAAAGGATCTTAGTAATGTCAAAGGAATAACCAAGGACATGATATGGCAAGATATCATTAGAGGAAATTTCAACTCAAAATGGGCCTCCTAAAATGAACTAATAAAATAATATTTAAAATAATAAAATAATATTTATTAATTTTGGAGGAAGAAAAGAAAAAAACTACTTTTTTGTTTGTAATTTTGACATATCTCCCTATGTTTTTACTCAAATTTCGATCGGGAGAGCTTGTTGGATGCGGAATTAAATTACGCATCCAACGAGTACCCACTCGGCATACTTTTGATGGACCCCGCTACCCCAAAAACAAGAAATACCTGAAAAATGGAATGATGACATCATCATTCCAGTTTTTCAGGTATTTCTTGTTTTTGGGGTAGCTGTTCCATCAAAAGTATGCCGAGTGGGTACTCGTTGGATGCGTAATTTAATTCTGCATCCAACAAGCTCTCTCGATCGAAATTTGAGTAAAAACACAGGGAGATATGTCAAAAATACAAACGGAAAAAGTAGTTTTTTTTATGAAAGCTATCCCCAAATTTATATTAAAAAAGTGTTTAAGACCTATACAGTATTTCAAATTTAAATCAATTTCATTGGCTAACACATGATGACATGGAATTTGAATAAAAGTTAAAAGGCCCATTTTGAGTTGAAATTTCCTCTAATGTGATGACATGGCATGAATGATGATGTGGCATGATTGGTAAATGATGACATGGAATATATGGTGATGTGGCATGTGTGATGAGGTTTTAAAAATACATGATGGTGTTCCGGAAGCTATTAGAAATTCATTATAGCAGTTTGACATAGTTTTGAAACATATGGCAATTTGGTGAAAAACAAAAAAATGACCAAGGATGGGAATCTAGTAAAAAATGGTTTAGGAAAATGCCCACCATAATTTATAGGAGAATGTAAATGCCCACACCATAGGGGGGTCTTGTATATTGTCATTTTATCTACCTTACCATGTCTTCATTTTGTCCTGAAAGTACCTAAGGAAAAAGTTATAACCCTTCCAAAACAGGTGTTGAGAAAGAAAAAATGAATAAAGACCTTAGAAAGATGCCTGCCATAATTTATAGGTGAGATAAAATTCCCGTGGCGTAAGGGGGTATTATAGCTTGTTAATTGTCCTACCTGTCTATGTATTCAGTTTTCTCTGGAAGTCAATAAGAAATAAATTATGAATCTTCCAAAAAGGGGTTTCAGAATAAGTTTTAGAGGAAATCCTGAAATCAACAGTGTTATAACTGGTAATAAAAGGTCAGTTAGAAATTCCCGCCATGCCTGACAGGTTGATGATAAAAATAAAATGAAAGAATCATGATGTATATTGTTCATAGGTACACATGACCATGATCTCAGTTTGATTTAAGAGTCTTTGAGGAGAAAAATGGAGAATTTCCAAAACAAGGTTTTAAGCAGTTTTACTGCTTTAATGTTTGAAAAATTAGTAAAACTGGCTTCAGTAAAATACCCGCCAGAGGTTCCTCCTGTACAAATAAATTAGTTAAAAAGGATGGGAATGTTCCTTGTTGAAGTGGCTATCCATCCAAGAATTCATTCTTCCTCTGGGTGTGCACATGTGTGAATTATGAGACTGCCAAAATAAGAAAAAATGTGTTTCTGATGTTCAAAAAGGCCGAGTAGCTAATTTCAAATGCCCTCCACGTGTCACTCATGTGCCCAAAAATTAATCTGATAACATGAGTGTGTTCCTTGGATATATGTCTATCTATCCATGGTTTATTTTTCCTTTATGGTGATCACATGAGGGAGAAATCAACTTGCCAAAATTGAGAAAAATCATTTTTTCCTATTAAAGTGAAATTTGTCTAAATGTTAAAACAAGTAATAAAAAGTCATTTTGGCAATGCCCACCACCTGTTGTTCTTGTGCCCATAAATTCATAAGATGAGATGGATTTGTTCCTTGGTTAATTGTCCACCTAGCCATAGTTTCATATTTTAATATGGGGATCACAAGTGTGAAAAATCAACTTCCCAAGTTGAAGAAAAATTTTGTTTTACAAAGAATATGAATATGACAGTAATAAATATGAAAATATCTGTTAAACAAGTTTTTGTTAAAATTGACCAGCTAAGCCAAAATTAATAAAAATGTGTTAATATGTTATGAAATAAAAGGAAGGTTGCTAGCAGAGGACATACTACAGGAAAATAAATGAAGATATAAACAGAGTTTTTAAAAAGGAGCAGCTACATGAATAAATTGGACAGAGATGATCAATGAAGGTTAAATTAACTAATTTAATTTAACAATTAAACAAACTAATAGAATTATGAAATAAAGATTAAAATAGAGATCCCAAAGGGCATGAGTTGGTTTGAAAAAGATGCAATAAATCAAAAGAAAAGTAAAAGAATATAAAAACATAATTATTAATTAAAAGTTAAATATACAGAGATTTGAAAAGGAACATTTATGAAGGGATGCGGCCATAGAAATAAAGACACATGATCTTATATAAACGTATTTCTAAATAGAAGAAAGTGAGTCTCGGTGGATCATTATTAATATCTTGGTGGATATTCTACCATTGATATGGACCTTGTGTTCATACAAACAGATTGGTGTCTGTAATCAGGTTGAAGCCTGAATGAGGATTGGATTCGTCTCTATATGATGGGTCATGTATGCAAACTGGGTTTTGTAGGAAAGTTGAATCTTTCCAAGAAAGTTGGGTCTCTCCATCTAGCTGGGTCTAGATAAAATTATAATTTGTAAACAATAATTTTATTCAATAAAATAAATTGATATTGATATTTATTTTTCGTATGTATCTTTATGTTCATAATATATATGACTGATTAGATTACGTGATTTGGCAAGATATTTTTTAAGTTTTAAATAGACATGGATTTACCCCCCCTTCCCTCTCAGTGTCTAAGACTTGTTTCATCAGTGCACACATTACCACTTTTTACCTTTGGTGCTCTTCGAACTCATTGAACGACGAATCCATTCGGTTGAGGCTTTTCCAGAGGACCTTGACTCATGTTGCAGCAAAATGGTACACAGAACTTCCCTCCGTTGCATATGACAATTTTTTGGATTTAGCAACTTTGTTCCTCAATCACTTTTAGCTTGGTGTCCGGTATGATGCTGAAATAGACTTGTTGTCGACTTTTCGTAAAAACAAAGCCACAGATATCTCGGATCACATCCAGGAGTGGAGAAGACAAAAGAGGATTATTAAAGCCACTATACCTCTCGATTTTTTATTAGAGTGGTTCTTAAAATATTTATTACCTTATATCTCTAAGGACGTATCCACTTCGGGGGTGACCACAAAAGAAGAGGCTTTCCTTAGGGACTAGTAGTTAGACTTGATATATGCTCATTCTGGGATTTTGTATGAATCATACCTGAGGCACTGAGGTCTACCAATAATGCAGAGAAACCCAATCCTATACCCCATGCTGATTGCGTGGTTGGTTCAGTCAGTTCTCCCACTGTAGAATCACTGTCTAAGCAACTCCATGAATTGTCAGTGAAGCAGTCTGTAGTCGAGGAAGCAAAGGATGCCTCTCCCTCACCTAAAAGTGCAACTATTTTTTCACAGTCTTCTCAGAAGGGAAATCAACAGTCCGGTGGGAAAAATAAGAAAGGGAAGAAGGGTGAGGGTAATCAAAACAAGGAGAAACCAACAAACAATGTTGATCGAGGTAGAAAAGATAAGAAAAAGGTTAAGTTTTCCTTGTAATTTATGCCATGGAGACCACCTGACTCATCAATCCCCTCTTATGGAACAAGCTCAGAAGTTGCTCAAGAATCAACAAACGAATGTCTTGAAGGATCCATTTCCCTAAGGATAGAATGCAGCTTCTATTTTGAATGTAGTCGGGGGAAATTCTAGTGCTTCTCCTGATCAAAACTATATCAATATGGTATGATCTAGCACCTGAATCCAAACAAGAAACAAGAATTATGAATCAGAGGCTCCGAGGAAGGGTAAGTCTACTGGTGAAACTTCTAACGCTCTCACTATTGAAAAACTTGTTGATCCGATGCCCAAGATAACAAAAGGTGTCTTTAAAAAAGAATTTCACAACCCTAACACTAAGTCTTCTTTTAACTATTCTGTAGTTGAAGACTTAGCTCAAAATCCTTGTGTGATGCCAGCATTGGAGGTGTTATAAAGTTGTACTGCTCAGTGGGATTCCCTCTTAGCATCCATAGGTAGCATGGATTCATCAATCTTGCTGGAAAATTTTAATCTTTCATATGTTAACATCATCCTTCTGTATCAGGTGGCTTTGTTAATTGATGTTGTCCATGGAGGTAAAACCATTGGACATACAGTCACTGATGAAGGCACTTCCACATGTGTAATGTTAATGTCTTGTTGGAAAGCATTAGATTCCCGAGAGCTAGCTCCACCGAACACTCTACTTACTCCTTTCGACGGAAGTTCTTTTCGTCTACATGGTATCCTACCAGCTTTTGAAATAAAGTTGGAAGGGAAATCCATGGCTGTTGAGGTAGAAGTGACTAATCCCCCATTGGATTATAACTTGCTGTTAGGGATAAGTTGGACTTACGCCATGTGTGCGCTCACCTTGTCTGTTCTTCAAGTGGTAGTGTTTCCACACTAAGGGAAGTTGATTACTATTGACCAACTCAGTTTCACTTGGAAGGGTCATTTGGAGACTAATCATTCCATGGTACCTTTGATCGATCAGACCAAACCAACTAATGAGATCTTGGGGGTTGGAATGTATGCATCTTTGATGGGCACATTTAATATCCCAACCTCTATTAACTATCTAGGTTCTACCAGTGTAGGGAAGTCTATCATGATAGTTGTCGATAGAACTGATCCTTAGTTCCTTCCTTCCCATCATGAGCCTAAAGTTCCCTTATCTATAGTGGAAGTGGATTATCAATATGTTGTTAATTCCACTGTTGATTACATCACAACTCCTTCTATAGTCTCATTGGAGTCAGATGAAGATTATATGCCCTCATGAGTAGAAAACTCTTTATATTGATACGATTGCTTAGACATGGTTTTTCCCTTGGATGAATCCATTTTGGAAGCTATGAGTGGACGACATAATATTTTTTAAGATCTTCACCATAAGTCCTACTTTATTCCAGAGTTGAAAAGAATTGAGAACCAAGAGTTCCATGTGAGACTAGCAGAGGGTGTTGATTCGCCTATTAATCCTTTACCAAAGGAGGGAGTATTTACTGAGGGCAATATGGAAAATATATTTGCTACCATTCCAATCAACATATTTGCAAATCCTAACGCTGTCAAAAGTTTGCATATTGGTGCAAAATTCTCTCCAGAGGAGATTGCCATATATACTTCTTTGTTTAAGGAATTTCATGACGTCTTTTCCTGGTCATATGGGGAGATGCTAGGAATATATACATATATTATAGAACACAAAATATGTACTTACCCCAATGCTAATCATGTTCGACAAAATATTTGACCTATAAATCCGCGAAAAGCGGCAGTCGTCAAGGCTGAGGTGGAGAAGTTGCTGAAAGCAGGGTGTATTTACGCAATTAATTTGACAGAATGGGTATACAATCCCATTCCTATTGATAAAAAACAAGGGACCATACATGTGTGCATTGGTTTCCATGACCTAAATAAATTGTGTCCCAAGGATAATTACCCCATACCCTTCATAGATTAGATCATTGATGCTTGTGCGGGTAGCAAATGATTTTCGTTTATGGATGGATTTTTTGGGTAGAGTCAAATCCAAATAAATATGGAAGACCAACATAAAACAAATTTTATTCGTCCTTGGGGGACCTTCACGTACAAGAAAATTCCCTTTGGTTTGAAAAATGTAGGAGCTACCTTTCAGCGGGCAATGAAATTTTCCTTCCACGACATTAAGAATATTGTTGAGTTGTACTTGGATGATATTCCTTCCCATTCTTGCAACAGGAGGGACTATCCAGATCACCTTCACATGATATTTGAATGATGTAGACATTATAAGATACGCTTGAATCCTCACAAGTTTGTTTTCTACGTCGATTTGGGGAGGATACTAGGGTTTATCATGTCAAACAGAGGAATACAGGTGGATCCTTTGAAAGTTGAGGCCATTGTAAGTCTTCCTCCTCCTCATTCCATCAGGAAAATTTAGAGCTTGCAAGGGAAATCTAATTTCCTTCACCATTTTATAGTCAAATATGCCAAGATAACCAAGGTTTTCATGCACTTGCTTAAGCAGGACACGCCATTTCTATGGGATGAAACTGTGCAACTTGCATTAGAGGCATTAAAAAATGATTTACTATCGGCTCTTTTATTACGTCCACCAGATTACTCTAAATATTTTATATTTTATTGGGTTGGGTTAGAGTCGACTATAGGGGTAGTATTGGTTCAGAAGGACGATAATTTCCAAGAGCATGTTTTCTATTATCTCAGTCATGCATTAGCTGGTTTGGAATTCAGGTACTCCCACGTCGAGAAATTAACATTAGCAACCGTTTATGCTGTTCAGAGGCCATGTCACTACATTTTACAGAGGAAAACCACAATGGTGGAAGATTTAAATCCTTTTCAGTATGGTTTTCCCGATTCATAATAGGGGGGAAATTCGACAAGTGGATAGTCATCCTCCAAGAGTTTGACTTGGATTTCCAATCTACTAAATCCAAAAAATCCTTAGTTTTTGTAGAGCTAATCTCAGAATTTCTTACGGAAGAGAATGTAGTGGTTGAAGATGAATCATTCCTAGATGAGAATATCTTTCTGATTTCCACCTCTAATCCCTGGTATGGAGATATTCTTGTATATATCTAGACTCTGAAGTGTCCTACGTCCTTCTCACGAGAATAGCGACGTAAATTTTGTTTCAATGTGAAAAAACACTTGATCATCGGTTATACCTTGTATCGATGAGGGGTAGATTCAATTTTGTGTCAGTGCCTCACCCACGAGGAGGCTAAGCATGGACTAAATGATTTCCATAGCATAGCATGTGGGGTTCATTGATATGGGTTAGCAATGACCCAAAAAAATTTACCTACCCGTTATTTGTGGCCCACGATCTTCAAAGATTGTGTGGAAGCTGTGAAGCATTGTCATTCGTGTCAAATTTATACCAAAAAAATGCAGTCGCATCCTGCTCTGTTGTTTCCCATCATCATTGTATGGCCCTTCACTAAGTGGGGGGTATATTACATGACGTGCAACCCATTTTCTATTGGGGGGCACAAATACATCATTGTCGCTGTAGACTACTTCACAAAGTGGGCAGAGGCAATTCCTACCTTCAAAGCAGACAGTGAAACAACAACTTACTTTGTATTTAACCAAATCATTACTCATTTTAGTATACCAAATCAGATTGTCACTGACCATGGAAATCACTTTCAGAATAGTATGATGACCAAGCTGACTACTATGTTAGGGTTTAGGAAATATCATCCATATTCCTTTTACCCTTAGGAAAATGGACAAGTAGAGGGAGTTAACAAAACCTTGAAAACAATTCTAAAGTGTACTATTAATGCAATCCAGTCAAATTGGCACATCATGCTATATCTTGCACTTTGGTCATTCCGGACTAATTTCAAGACTACTATTAGTTTTTCACCTTTCCAGCTCATTCACGTAGTGGAAGTAGTCACGCTGGTTGAATGCAAGATTCCATATCTTAAGATAGCTATTCATGTTCTTCTTGAGACTACGGAACTAGAAGAACATTTGATTCACTTAGAAAATATGGATGAATGATGTAGAGATGTGTTGACTACAAATGAGGCTTACAAGAATAGGGTCAAGAACCAATATGACAAAGCAGTTAAGCTAAGATTTTTCTCTAAAGGGGAACTTGTTTTGATTTGGGATCAAGACAAAGAACCTTTGGTGGAAGGAAAATTTAAGTCTATGTGTTTAGGTCCCTATGTCATGTCAAAGGTTTTGAAAAATGGAGCATATGAATTAACCAATTATCATGGAAATAAGTTGTCGGAGCCCAGTAATGGGATCTACCTGAAGAAGTACTACGCTTAGGTATGATGCTTGTTCTTGTATTATTATTATATATATTTTTATGTACAATAGTTTAGTTAGCTGGTTAGTGTTTGTTACATATTCTGTTGGTTTTTTAAGTTGTCAGCTGAGTGGTTTGTAGGTTCTGTGGATGGCGCTAGTCGCCATACTTGTAACCTAGCTTTACCCACCTAGGTTATCTATTCACCCTCAGGACAATTGGTTTCCTCTGGTATTTCCTTCTTAGGTACTGCTACTAATAACATGGATGAGTATAGGGAAGTTATTGATTTGTTATGGGATGATACCCTACATGGAATTACCCATCTGGAGGTCAGACTTGACTCTCAGCTTGTGGTTTCCCAACTCAATGGTGATTATCAGGTGCAAAACCCTACTTTGCTACGTCAATTTTTGTGTGTATGATTACTTGAAAGAAACTTTGAATATATTTCATTTAATCACATTTAAAGGAATGAAAATATAATTTCTAATGCTTATGCGAATTACATATTAGACTGGCACTTAACACACACTTTGTAAAATAAATATAACATATGCATTTAAAACACATGTAAATAACTAGAAACATACATATATATGTAAAATATGTCCATATATGTACTGAGTGTTGATCTGTAGATATTTTCATAACTGTATCAATATACAAAAAATGTGATCATTATCCACATATGTCTAATTCTAGGCTTATTCCTTAGCCTCCTCGGCTGTGACTGCCTCTACAACCTCCCTGTAATGAAGAACGACCTTAGTTACCCTTCTAAGAAGGCATATCCAGGTTGACATAACCCCCAATACAAAATCCTGCATGATAATCAGGATCCACTCTATAAATCGTAGCATGCTCTCGTCCCCACCTTGTGTGGGCCACACAAATGTCCTAGGATTCCCATTGAGGCATATGGGTTTGACATCTGGATATAAAATATTAAAGAAGGTCAAGCTCATATACATATGTATATATAAATTTATGAATAAAACTCATAAAAATCAAATAACATAAAAATATAAAATATACCTATCTCTCCCCATGCTCCCCCTGGCAGGAGGACGAGGTCATTGTCTCCTTGAAAGTATAATATGGAAGATGGGAATTGCTCGAGAGTAGGTACTTTGCTTTCCCACCAAATATAGAAATCATCGTCATAACTGCTTTCAATTCCACCTCTGCCACCTTGACAAATAAATATGTCTCCCCATATATCAAGTCTAGCCTTGCGGGCAGAGAGCGGTGGTAGTGATACTGCAGGGCTGAGAGCAAGAACTCTCAAAGAAGGAGAACGACACCAAAATTCTTGCATAACCGAAGTTATTCCTTTGTCCCCTCTTACAATCAGAGAGTTGTTTCCTCATTATAGGGATCATACCCAAACACCAATCAAACACTGTGCCTTGCATACATGCCATTGCAACTCTCATATGAGTCTGAGTGGCCAAGTGTAATGAATAATAACCAACAATCCTTGCCACCGTGCTTACCATCACTTGTAATGGAAAGCTAGTTATTTGTGAGATTGGGACACATGTCCCCTTATTTTGTGTACCTGGTGGACAATAAATATCAATGTAATCCTGAACACTCATAGGGTCACCACCCCTACCAGTTCCTTCAATCTTTACAGGAATTCCGCTGCAAGAAATCCCTCTAATGAAATAAGTGTCTTCTACTGTAATTTCTAGTATCTTTCCTTGTATATAAAATAGACCAAGGTCATGGTCCCAATAGCCTATAACTATCTCCAATAGTCGTATATTGGATCTCATGTTGGATGTACAATAGAATTTTAGCAAGCCACATTGTTCCAATGCTTGCAAAGTTGGGGTATCTCGTATTTCCTCTCCATCCATGTATTCATGTTCTCTCTCTCTCTCCACTCCAAAACCATTTTGTACCTGCCCAATGACCACATCCAATCATTAGAACCCATCAATTTCCAGTGGTTTTTGCCATTCTTTAATTTTTTACAAGTCACATAGCATACGCAACTGTGCTTTCAGCACAGCGCGTGGCATACCTTGGTTGCAGTGCAGCAACTTGCATATAAAACATGTATATGTGCCTGCTGTGAAGCACACCTGTGTATGTTGCATAATATTTTTAGGGCACCAGTAAAAACATATTTTTTCCACTAAAAATAAAAATTGAAGG
This sequence comes from Pseudotsuga menziesii, assembly GCA_001517045.1. NCBI lineage: Eukaryota > Viridiplantae > Streptophyta > Pinopsida > Pinales > Pinaceae > Pseudotsuga > Pseudotsuga menziesii. The sequence continues at coordinate 92,292 of LPNX010963520.1, read as the reverse complement.
GATAGAGAGAAGGATAAAGGAGAGATAACCAACATGCAACTCACGGAATTGAATTTCGTATAGCGGTTTTTCCCCTATGATCAACTGAAGTTCGGAGGTAAAACTTGCCAAATTTAATAATTTTCCAAATGGTATGTCTATTTTGGGTTTTTGAACTATTTATAGAAAAAATTTCAAAATTTTGACCCATTGACTAGAGTTTAAAAGCAATTTTTAATGTATGGACTAATACCATGGTTTTTTGCTAACTGCAGCAGGTCCAACATCATTATAAAAAAAAATTCATTGCATCTAGGGTAGGATTTGGTCCTCATTATTGACTTTGCACTTATACCTTATCCGTCATTAAAACCTAGGATCACTTTTTCATCCATGGACTACAGTGTCAAAGCACTTTTACCTCATATACATCATTATTCCTCCATGGATAGGGCCTCCTTCTCATGGGTACCCTAGTTTAGAACACTTTATTGTCTTTTTGGTACCAATGCTGCAGTTGTGTTAGGTTTGCAGGATCCTTCTTATTTGTTTTTCATGAAAAAATGAGCCTCATTTTTCATCTTTTTACAAGCTATCCCTGTTTATAAGGCTCCCCATACTTATGGAGTTTTCTTTAGGGCTTGGTCTGACTCCTCAAAACAAACTAGACTGCCAAGTAAACTTGTTCATTCAAACTTGTTAAGAATAAGTGAACGGGCATCCACATTGGTGGTAAGTTATCTCTTTCTGAGATGATGTAGATTATTTACATGAAAGGAATACTCTCTTTTCCATGGAATTGAGAAGAGTATTTCTAGGCATAGATTTATTACTTTTCCGAACCCAAGGGACTAAACTTACACAAAAGGAACACCTGGTATGAGCTTAGTTTTCTCTTTTTTGTGCTCTAGACCCAAACATGAAAAATATTCTGAGCGTACTTTTTTTCTTTGTCATGCTCATAAAACATAAGAACATAGCATCGAGTTTACTATTGTAAGCCCCATTTCTCGTAATGAAATGGATATTTCCAAGTGATCTTTCCTTCCTTCACTTGTTAAACTCAGGCTATCTGTCGCTTCTGAAGGTGCGTCGGTCTGGTATTAGTTTACCCCTTTTTCAAACCTTTCTTACTAAGTACAAAAAATGTATACCTTAGTCCTCTAGGAGATAAGAGAGTTATTATGTTGATTGTTTTATTCTTTTCTGGCCTCAGGAGACTAAATTGTATGAAAAAGCACTCCCCTAGAGTCTTCTTTGGAGTTTTCAGACTCTCAAAATTATGAAAACACCAACAAGAATCCACTAGTTCGAGGTCATAAAATCCATGAACCAGTGACATATTAAGCATTATTGTCTCCCCTTTTCAAGCTTGTAAAAATGAAGAGAGACTTGAGTTGACTTTCTTGGACTCGTTAAAATTTAATAGGAAAGGTAAGGAAGAATCACTCTCTTTGGGCGATAAAAAGTGGAATCCTTTCATCCTTGAACAAAGCATTCTCTGAAATTTTCGATACCTCATGTCTCATCTTACACTTCCATCTCAACTATTACTTTGATTTTTTACTCCTCCACTTGTCATTTATACAAGGGGAATATGATCATGTCTCCTACATGATAGATAATTATAGTTATCATATCTGCAAGTCAAAATATGCCTTGGGTCACCTATGTATTGTGCTCACTATTCAAGGATCTATACCTTTATCTAATCATTATCCTGATTCCCATCATCATCCTCTCTGAGAATTCCCTGTGTCTACCTTCCTGCATCTAGCTTCCTAGTCACTCTTGTGATCTGTTGAAGGATTCATTTCCGTCCTCCTCACATCACGGTTTCTCATCAGCATCTCCTGAAGATGAAGACCTAGAGTTTTGATGATGGTACCTTAGGATTAACTACCCTTATTGGTGAACTCAATTGCTTCAGTTTCCAGCATCACTCATTTCTTTACGTTCTGTTGAGTTCCTTCCATGTTCCACTTCAACTCATCTATTCACATGGTAGGGATTGTCCTGGTTCCTTTGGATTTGGATGAAGACCTTAGGTTCAATGTCTATAACCTAAGTTTCACAAGGTTGGGTTATGTTCAAAAACACTACTTCCATATTTTGAAGACTCATTATTGTATATTGTGGCTTTGATACACATTTGCAATATACGTGGTCTTGTTACCCATATTATATTATGTAATAAAATATTGTAAAGGGGATAGTGCTTATCTTTATTGAACATGGCATCCTAAGATATGATTTTTTATATGAATTTGATATGTATTGTTTCAGGTACCTCCCCGCTACCTCGGTAACTGATTTCTCCAAGATTAAATATTGTAATGTATTTTGGCCATTGATTCCCTCTGACCAAACACATTAGGGGGCATATGTTATCATGTAAAATGTCAGTTCTCCATCTGAGTACTGGAACTCAATGTGTCGGTACACAAAAGGAAAAAATGGATAAAAGTGGCCAAAACACTATAGATGGGCATGACCTTTGATGCATCATTCCCTTACCAGATTGACCTATTTTTTGTATGGCCATTAAGGTGCATACACAACTATTGCCATGCAATCCGCGTATCATACGCGAGTATTGACATTGCAACTCGTGTATACCTTATTAGGGTTAAAACCCACAGGTTTCCCTTAAGAAAGTCACATATCATACACGACATGCCAATATTAATTGTCGTCTATGCGTTAATCAAAAATTAAAAAATATAAACACGATTAGTCGAGGAAATTTGGGACCTTAATCATAACTATCCCAACTTCCTCAACCATATCAACTTTCGTAACCTCTCTCTTTCCTCATGTATAAATATAGGGTAGGGATTGAGGCTAATCATCATGAATTCTAGAGAAAATTTATGCTAGTGGTTTTCCTTTAGATATCTTGGAGCAACAGAACTTAGTTTCCTTGGCTAGAAGAGGAGCACTTGTCTCAGATGTTGGTTGTAATCTCACCTCACTTGTTTATTAATAAAGAGAGTCTTTCTTCCAATATTGCATCTTTGTACTCTTATGTATTATGATTTATGAATTGTCTTGTTATTTTATTGCAAGCATATTATTTCATTGGTCATCTGTATAATATATAAGTTATTGCACGAAAGGTCTTTCTCTTTGAAGTTGTTGGAGATTCCATGGAAGGTGTGGAAGCAATTTGAAGTGAAGAAGAAATCTAGGATCGACCGTCATAAATAAGGTATGCCTAATTTCTTCCTATTTTATTTCAAATTCTGAAATGGTTGATTGTCTGCAAGTTTATTTACAAGGTTGGTAACCCCAGAGCCCCTAGGTTATAAGATTGTATTCTCCTGAACAACACCTGGTCAAGGGATTGGAGTCTTTTTTCTAATCCAGGATGATGGATTAGGGTATTGGATGCTACAAAATACCTAATTTTGTATTGTGAGTTATTCATAGTGATATTGAGAAAATAGGAGGCATGGCTCCATGGTTTGTTGGTTATCTTGGTTAAGGGTTTTTAGGGTAAATATAAGTGTATTATGTATGAATTTTGTGTTGTAATATATGTTTTGCTTAAAATAATTTATATTCTTTGCTTCTTTGCACAAGTTTAAAACTTACATTATAGGGGGGGTTGGAGAGATAACGAGATGGGGTTAGAAGTAGTGAGAGTAGTAGAGAATAGGGTTGGAGGGGTGGTTATCGGTAGGTACAATAAGAGGAAGGTTATGGAGAGAAAGGGGGGTTAGGGGAAATGACAATGTGATAGAGAGAGGGAGAGTGTTAGGGGTGTGGGAGAGAGAGAAAGAGGGTTTGGGGTTAGGTGTAGGTGTAGGAATATGGGAGAGAGTTAATTAGAGAGGGGGTTGGTAGGGGTTAGGGNTATATATATATATATATATATATATATATAGAGAGAGAGAGAGAGAGAGAGAGAGAGAGAGAGAGAGAGAGAGAGAGAGAGAGATTATGGGGAGGGAGAGTAGGAGAGAGAGACATGGAGAGGAAAAGGGGGTGGTTATGGGTAAGGAGAGTAGGAAGCGGTATAGGGAGAGAGAGAAGAGGTTAGGTGTAGTGAGAGGCATAGAGAGAAGGGGGTGAATTTTTAGGGTAAGAGATATATGGGTTAGGTAGAGAGACACTCCATATTCTTTCTATCCTTCATCCTTTCATGACCGAGACTATAACATGATACTTGTTTATGTAAGAATAACCGGTTGGCACTTTTCCTTATTATATATGGCTCATATAATTTTCTTCATTATGTTTTTTGTGGTTATATTTTCTTCAATCATAATTTCCAAGTATTTGACATGGACATTGATTGAAGACATCCATACTATATTGTTTTAACCAAACTCTAACCAAAAACATGTCATAATTTTTAGATATGGGCTATCATTATTTTGAAAATCAAATGAGAATCCATTCATTTGGTTCAGAAAATTGGCTCTTGTGTGAACAAATCTACCAACAATTATATCATCAGTCATATTTTTATATGCCTTTCCATACGCTTTGAAAGCCTTGGTAGATTCAGAATTGATATTATTATGTAGCGAGGGTTTCATCATTATGTTGCCATATAAGGCATGCAACAAACCTAAATATTTTAGTAATTTGTTATTCATTAGTTAATGGATTGATAGGTCAAATCATTTAATCGTGACCCTTTATTTTTATAAAGTTGCATTATACTCCTTGTAAAAATTATCAATTCAATAATAAATAAATATATTTTTGGAAATACATTCCAAGTTGGTATCAGAGCTGTTGGTTCATTGGTTTTCTCTCCTATGGTTCTTCACATAAAATTCCCATTATATTTCCACAGTCTACCACCTCTCTACACCACCGTTTCCTCATCCATATTCCCTCTTTCCATGCACCCATCCTCCGACCCTCTCACACCACAACACGTTTCCTTCCCAATAGCAGTCTCCACTCCACACACTGCTCCATCCACGCTATTTTTCATGCTTCCTTCCTACCATTCTACATGATTCCAATTGATCCTTTCCAATCTCCCTTTCCATAGAATTCCATCCAAACCATTCTGCACACTGTCATCTATGCTCTGGTAATACGCTGCCATCCACACGCTATTCTCCCCGCCGCTATGCTCATGCACTGCCTCCCCATCGCTCTGCCATCGTCCACCAATCATTCACCACCCTCCATACACACAATCCCATCCACTACAATGTCTATATTCCTCTACACAACCCACCATCCAACCTACGCTCCCTGCCCACTTCTCACCTCTATGCTATATTCCAATAGTTTTTTTAAAACAATTATAATATTGAAATAATATTATTATTTTAATATTAATACTTTTCAAACCTTTAAAAAAATAATATTGATTTTTTTATTGCATATAATAATATTATTAGTAATTTATTAGTAACAATTATTATTGTAATTTATTAACAATAATTATTATTGTAATTACAAATTTAATAGTTAACCTATTCCCAACCCAAAATTATCAACATGAATACAAGAAATATGGAGAGAAACCCTCCAGAGAACAAGGATGCATCCATAAAGTCAAAAGATGACCCAGTTCAAAATATACTGGCAAATCTTGAGAGAAACAATGAGGACATTCATGACCTAAAGCCCAAAATTCGTTCACTATGAGACTAAGTTAAAGGAGGAAATAACTCACATATAGGACCAACCGAGAACTTCGTTATGAAGGTCAAGATCGATTTACAAGGTTAGATGGAAAAAATAATCAAGACAAGATTCGATGGACCAACAAAATAAAAAAATATTTTGAAATGTACAATATCTATGGCGACGATGACAAATTGAATATTGCAGCAATGTACATGGATAAAACCACTTGTGACTGGTTCTTATGGTTGGACTCAACAATTAAGAGAGGAAAACTAGTTATAAATTGGGACACCTTCAAGAAAAAATTCTTCAAATGATTTCGAGGCATGGAGGAAGCCTAGATCTATAGCAAGCTCACTTGTTTACAACAAGAAGGAACCGTGGATGAATATTTTAACAATCTATTAGTCCTGGCCACTCCTGTCCAAGATATAACTGAAGAAAAAATATTGCAAATTGCCACTGGTGGGCTAAAACAAAGTATTGAAAGCGAGATAAAATTATTAGACGTCAAAGATGTGGAACAAACCGGTCCAAAAGAAAAATTATTTGAAGAAAAGAAAAAATTACAACGTTCCTCATTTTGTATACCACCCCACCTAAGAGAAAATGGGAAAAAACATGACAATCCATGGGTAAGTGTAATGCCCCAAATTGGCGTTAGGGCATAAGTGCAAAAATAACAATATATTCTTGTGCGAAAAAAGTAATATAGATGGCGATAATGATGAATAATCAAGAGACACACCTTCATCCGACACAGATTCAGATAGCGGAGAGATTGGAAAAGAAGAGGCTAACATCACTCCAACACTCTTAGTGGCTACAATGACATGTGTATCTCAACCCTAAACCCTGAAATTGTTTGGCCATATCAAAAACACTAAGGTGACGATGTTGGTTGATAGTGGGAGTACACACAACTTCATAGAATCTAGGGTAGAAAAAAAATTAAACATATTTAACTACCCTACTGCCAGCTTCCAATTATCAATACCAGGAAACAAGACCACCCCGTGCCACAGTAAATGACATAAAGTAAAACTAGCTATAAAGGACTACAAGCTAAGATCGCTAATGTATGCTATGGAAATTGAAGGGGTTGACATTGTTTTAGGTGCACAATGATTGGAAACTACGGGGACAGTTAGATTAAACTTAAGAGAACAATTTATAAGGTTCTATGAAAATGAGAGGAAATGTAAGATTTACAGTATTAACTGCCCCCCCGCTCCCCAAATTGTCTCATCTAATAAAATTGAAAATATGATAAAAAAGGATCTCAGGCCTTCTTCTTACACTGATATTCTATGGAAAGAACAACTAATCAAAGAAAAAATACTAACCCATGTGAATTAGTACAACTCCTGGGATAACATAGTGACATCTTCAAAAACACTCCTCATGGTCTCCTGTCCCCACATTCTAGGGATCACATCATCGAGTTGATGCCAGGATTAGCTCCAATTAGAAAAAAGTCATACATACAATCTCATAGGAACAAAAAAGAGATGGAATGTTTTGTCCAAGAACTATTAGACACTGGAATAATCACACATAGTAAGAGTCCTTTCTCTTCAGCAATTATACTCATTAGGAAAAAAATGGATCGTATAGAATTTGCATTGATTATTGAGCGTTGAACAAAGTCACAATAAAAGATAAATTCCACATTCCATTTCTTGATGAACTGGTCGATGAGCTACATGGTGCAAAATATTTTTCTAAACTAGACTTAAAATCAGGATATTACCAAATCTGTATTTGAGAAGAAGATGTCCCCAAAACAACTTTCTACACCCACAAAGGTTTATATGAATTTCTAGTGATGTCGTTTGTATTATCCAACTGTCCAACAATATTTCAAGCAGTAATGAATGACTTGTTTCACCCTTACCTAAGGAAGTTTGTGCTAGTGTTTTTTGATGATATCCTTATTTATAGTAAAAATTGAAATTCACACCTCAAGCATGTAAAAACAATATTGAATCTTCTAGAATAAAACAAATTTTATGCTAAGAAATCAAAATGTAGTTTCAGGGAAAAAATAAATAGAATTTTTGGGGCACATTGTTTCAGCCGATGGCAATAAGGTCAATCCCAAAAAAATTATGGCGATCACAGAGTGGCCTTCCCCAAGTCAATTATATCGTTAAGAGGATTTCTTGGTCTAAGAGGTTATTATAGAATATTTGTTCACAACTACTCCCAAATTGTAGCAACCCTAACATCGCTATTAAAAAGGGATTCTTTCAGATGGGATAAGGATGCAGAAATTTTTTTTGAAGAATCGAAAATCCCAATGACATCCACACTAGTGTTAGAAGCTTCTGATTTATGAAGAATTTCTTCCTTCAATGTGATGCTTCAGGGATAGGCTTAGGATTTGTTCTCATGTAAGATAAACATCCTATTGCTTTTGAAAGCCGAAAGTTAAAACCAAGTGAGAAAAAAAAATCCATATACAACAAAGAAATGTTGGCAATAATGCATTCCCTTGTTAAATGGAAGCAATATTTGTTCGGGGAAAAATTTATTGTTAAAATAGACCACAACAACCTAAAGTATTTTCTAACTCAAAAAATTCTCTCTCACGAACAACATAAATGGGTAAGAAAAATCCAAGTCTTTGATTTCAACATTTTTTATGAAAAGGGTAAGGAGAATAGGATTGCATACAGATTATCAAATAAACATGAGAGTGATGCTTCACTATGTGTTGTGCCCATAGTTCTTCCTGACTAGATGTCAGAAGTCCAAAGTGAGTATGTGAAAGACCCATATACAAGGAATCTAATTGAAGAACTTGAAAACAATAAAGCAACAAACTCCAAAGAGAACCATGATTCCCAAATAAAGGGCCATGTTGGTTTCTTTAAAACATACCACAATATCTACTAATTACTCTTTTGGAAGGGAATAAATATTGATATCTAGGAATATGTGGATGAATGTGATACTTGTCAAAAGAATATGTTCAAAACAGTGGATCCTACTGGTCTCCTACAATCCATTCGTATTCCATCCCAAAAATGGTCTGAGGTATCAATGGATTTTATCACTGACCTTCCTACATCATAAGGAAAGGATAGTATATTTGTAGATGTTGACAGATTAACAAAAGATGCTCATTTCATTAGTATTTCATCCAAATCAAAAGCAATCCAAGTCCCAGATAGTTATGTAAAGAATATATTTAGGATCCATGGGTTTCCCAAGGTTATTGTTAGTGACAAGGACCAAAAATTTACCATCAACTTCTGGAAATATTTGTTCCACCAAGTTGGGAATTCATTAACTATGATTACCTTGTACCACCCCCAGACAGATAGAAAAATAGAAGTAGTAAAAAAATGCCTTGAAGGATACTTGAGGAATTTTGTGAATGACCAACAAACTCAATGGGTACAATGGATACACCTTACAGAATGGTGGTACAATAGTACATATCATACATCAACAAAAGGGTCACCTTTTGAAACCTTATATGGGTATCCCCCTCCTACCGAAAGATAATATGTCATCAACAATTTCAAATTTCCAGCAGTAAGAGATTACCTAAGGACATCTGATGAGGTCATCTACATTTTGAAGAACCATCTCAAACAAGAAAGAAACTGCATGAAACAATAAACAAAATAAAAAAAGAACTGATCAATAATTTGAAGTGGGATATTGGGTGTTTGTTTGCCTTCAACCATACAAACAAAATTCACACTAAAAAATTCCAAAAATCACAAACTTGCACCCAAGTTCTATGGCCCATATCAAGTTCGAAAACGAGTGGGACAATTGGCCTATTCTCTAAACATCCCAAATAAAGGAAAAATACATGAAATATTCCATGTGTCATGCCTAAAGAATAAATTGGTCTCAAATACTCACATACAAATTGAATTAACTATGTTAGATGATGAAAGAAGATTAGCGTTGGAACCAGAATGCTTTTTGGAAATTAAAACCAGAACACTTCACTCCAGATCAGTCAATGAATACCTTATAAAGTGGAGAAACTTACCAAATGATGAAGCTACATGGGAGAATGATTATTTTCGTTCACGCCACCCTGTTGGAATATAATAAACCCACTCATAAAATAATTAATCATTATTTGATTAATTTCCTACCCACTAGCTTAGATAGTTGGCATCCACTTGCACCTTAGAGTCAACACTTGCCATCTATATCCTAGGAATGATTTATTCCTGATTCTGGGTTGATCTTGACCAGTTTATGGCCATCTAGAATTGGTAACTGCGCTTTACAGCAGAATCTTCTTTATTATGCTTTTTTTGCTTTATCCTACTTTTCTATGGATAAGGTAAAGCTAGTCAACCAGGAAACTGGCAGCTTTTGTTGCCAACCCATCCTCCATTATTTTCTCTCCATATTCTAGGATTAGCAATTCTTTCCTCCACTCATCATCACTCACACATGCTATTGCTAATTCGTGAGGTGCTTGGTAGATTGGGAAAGTGCTTTTGTCAACTATGGGGTTTATCATAATTAGTAAGCCTGCTTTATGAGCTAGCTTGAGTTGTCTTCATGCAACTCCTTTTTCCTTTATAAGGATGTATTACCTATGTAATAATATCAATTATCATTTATTGATCATTCATTAATGTGTGTTCATTAATTCTTCTTCTTCTCTCCTTATGCTAATTCTCTACAATTCTCTGTAAGGTTAATTGTGTGCCTAGATCCTTAGCTAGTTTATGAAATTCCTTATTCCATCAAGGCTTTAGAATTTCTACATGGTATCAGAGCTAAGGTTCTCAAAGTTCAAGTTCTACATGGTATTAGAGCTGAGGAAATAAAAGCTCTACATGATATCAGATCTTTGAGAGTTCATTAATTAATCCTCCTTTTTCAAATTTGCAGGTTTATTTTGCAGGTTCAACTTCGAATGGATTCAAGAGTATTAGTTCCTCTTATTTCTCTATTCACAAGCTATTCAGAGTGGAAATTGAATATGATTTCATATCTAAAGATACAAGGTCTCTATGAGATATCTATTGGAGCTGGTGAAGAGTCTTATGAAGAGAAAAGTGACTGGCTGAATGACTGTGATAGAGCAATTGGAGCTATTTGTCTAGCTATCTCTCCATGCATGCACTACCTTATTGATTCTATTGATTACCCAAAGGATCTCTGGACAACATTGGATAGAGTTTTGGGAAAAGACAATGAGGATCCTTCTAGCTATGTGGAGAGTGCCTCTATCTCCTCAATGATCTCTCTCTCTCAAGATGTCTCAGCCTCTACAGTCTTTGATGAAGATGACCATGAAGAAGAAGTTTCTCATATAGTTCCTATTGCTACTACTCTCCTTGATTCGAATGCTTCCTCTTTCAATCAAGAAGAAAATATTGAAGAGCCATCTTTTTCTGTGTCTCTTGAAGTAGAAGATATTGATTCATCTTCTTATGATACTGCTGATGAAAAAGAAGTGACTAATGGAGCTTCTATTGCTATTGATGATTCACTCACACATTCAGTGTTCTCTATGTCTTCTATCATGGATTTTGAGATCCATATGCCAGACCTCTCACACTTTGCACATGCCTCTCTTCTTGATGGTGCGCAACCCAGTGATTTCCAGGATGTTTGCTTAGCCAAATCAAGTTCTTCTAGTGTTTTTCCACTTACCATACTTGATCCCATGTGCTTCTGTAGCTCCTCCTTTGTTCTTGGCACTCATTCTCAGAGCCTCCTTGAATTTTTTGAACATCACTATCTTTCCTCCTCTCATACTTCTACCATAGAGGATTCTTTACCAGTATATTCCCATGAGTCTATTGTTGTGCTTATTTGTGATCTCTTGGATTCTTTGGAAGCTAGATCAACCCATGGAGCCCATGCATTCACACTCTTTGATCCCATGCCTTCTCTATGTTCCTACATGATCACTTGCACACATCCTCTCTATGTAAATGAAGATGGAGAAATGATACATTCGCTTGGACAATTATTTCACCTATATGGAGCTCATTTCATCTCTACTGGTTCGAAGTTCAAGTCATATCATCATCTTGGAGCTGATTACAAGTCTCAAGATCCTTCAGTATTGCCTTCACATCATTGGACTTTAGTTGTTCTACATGGTCCTAGTTTCCATCCTACAGCTGTCCTTAATCTAGGTGAGCAGGTTTATCTTCTTCCTAAGAAGAAGATCCCTCCAGACATCAGCATTTAGTTTGGAGCAGCAGCAACACCAGCAGTTCAACATTTTTGGTATTGCTTTTCATGTCCTTTCTTGAGGGAGGATTTTCCCCTTGAGGCTTTGCCTCTTTCCTCATTTCTTTGGACAACATAAATTGTAAAAGGGTGACCATAGCTTTATTGCTGGGCCCTATATGCATATATATTTCTGATTAGTTCACGAATATCATCATAAAGTCAGGCTTAAAGGGGGGTGTTGGAATATAATAAAACCACTCATAAAATAATTAATCATTATTTGATTAATTTTCTACCCACTAGCTTAGATAGTTGACATCCACTTGCACCTTAGAGTCAACACTTGCCATATATATCCTAGGAATGATTTATTCTTGATTCTGGGTTGATCTTGACCACTTTATGGCCATCCAAAATTGGTAACTGTGCTTTATGGTAGAATCTTCTTTATTTTGCTTTTTCTGCTTTATCCTACTTTTCTATGGATAAGGTAAAGCTAGTCAACTAGGAAACTAGCAGCTTTTGTTGCCAACCCATCCTCCATTATTTTCTCTCCATATTATAGGATTAACAAGTCTTTCCTTCAGTCATCATCACTCACACATGCTATTGCTAATTCATGAGGTGCTTGGTAGATTGGGAAAGTGATTTAGTCAACTATGGGGTTTATCATAATTAGTAAGCCTGCTTTATGAGCTAGCTTGAGTTGTCTTCATGCAACTCCTTTTTCCTTTATAAGGATGTATTACCTATGTAATAATATTAATTATCATTTATTGATCATTCATTAATGTGTGTTCATTAATTATTCTTCTTCTCTCCTTATGCTAATTCTCTACAATTCTCTATGAGGTTAATTGTGTGCCTAGATCCTTAGCCAGTTTATGAAATTCCTTATGCCATCAAGGTTTTAGAATTTCTACACACCCATCCTAGCCAATACTTTGTGGAAAAAGTATTCCTGAGAGGGATAACTTGTAATAAAACTAAATAGTTTAGTAATTTGTCATTTATTAATTAATGACTTGATAGGTCACATGATTTAAAGGTGACCCTTGATTTGTATAAAGTCGCATTATATTTCTTGGAAAAAGCATGAATTCAATAATAAATAAACATATTTTTGGAAATACATTCCAAGGAATCTATGTTTTCCTCATTTCACAATTCTCCATTTCTCATTTCCACCGTTTCCAATGTTCCCCTAATTCTCTGTCATCATAAAACACTAAGAGAAATTTGATCAAAATCTCAAATAGTCCAACTAGAAATTGAAATTCAAATCCAAGGCTACTGTGTCCCCTCTAAAAGTGCAGGTAGTGGTCATTTCAGATGTGTAATCAAATTTTGATGAGTCAATTTTGTTCATAGAGGGACCTGTAACATCTCCGGTGTGGGGGAGATGATGATCCCCTATTTTTATCATATTTCATCATTATCTATCCTATATCTTTATATGGAAAATAAAGCATCTTAGTGCATTTTAGATTTCCTTGTCATCTTTTCAGAAGCTTTTGGTTCTAATATTTTTTAAGGTCATGTTGATATCTAAGCAAGGCAATAATCATATTATTACAGCTATTTTTACATTATATAAAAGTATTCAATTTTTATTTATGAATTAATGTCTCAACGTAATTATCATTCGCAGGTATAACAATCACACTTGATTCAGAACTCGTTCTGACACTTACAAGAAATATCATTGATTCTCATACTTTTGGTTTTCTTCAACCAACTTAGCTGTAACACCCCGGTTTTGACCCCGTTGCATTAGATGTATATGATGTATATATTGTAAATAATCATGGTGCAGAGCTAAAGGCCAAGGCCCCACCATTGATTGGTTATGCTATGTTTCAGATTGAAATTGTCACCGATGGTATATCGGGGCATGTGGCATACATATTAAGTTTTGTAATCATGTAAATATACATCTTTAATTAAATAAACCCAACCAGCTATGCTCACTGCAACCATGATGAAAAGGGCATGATTCTCACAAGGATAAGGGGGGGGGGGTTTCAAACCTTGAGCCACGAGAGAAAATCCATGTGTCACCACCTTGTTTGATTGCTCATCTTCCCTTGTCTTGTGCAACCACCACCATTAAAAGTTCTACTTTTAGTTGGGGTAGTTATGGCTGGGAGTGGAGTGTGGCAGGACTGTCAGTCCTTGCCAACACGCACACTCCACCAACGGGTTGACCCTCACATTGGAAAGAAAAAACCAACCCCCGCCATCATTGGAAGGGGGACTCTCCACTCTCTCCATGACAGTGCTGAAACACTCACGCACTTCCAACTCTCCATTCTCTCCACTACGCCATTCTTTCCCTTGTCTGTTCATCCTCACGTGGGGATGGCAGTCTGATGATTCCCATGCACAAGCTTCTTTTTCGGTTTGTCTCATGCAACTAGGAGGAGGGAACAGTTTCGGATGTCATTCATATTTCCACAGAGTGGTATCTAGCATGTTTTCCATTCGAATTTTAGGAGGTTTGATGTAAATTTCCCTCACTCACTGTGTAAGTCTTCCTGGCGGCTTCGTTATCCACGATGGACTGTTGCTTTCCCCACATTGTGAATTGTGTTTGCTGATACATTTTGGGACTGCTGTAGATTGGTTTGGAGTCATTTTTGCCACGATAGGGCGAAGAACGACTCAGGAGTTGTTTCCCTTGCTGAAGATGTGAATAGCTTGTGTGACTGCGTGTATGCAGTGGTTGGTCTTCGGATTGTGTTGGGAGTAGGGATGGGGGCTTGGTTTGCTTGATAAACCTAGTGTGTTTGGAAACCACACAGATAGAGATAGAGGGCTGCATTTCTTCTCCACAACACCTGAATAGCACTGGAAGGGAAGTCAAGGCCCGAGGGACTGTGTAGCAGAGAAGGGACTGATTCCTTGTGTTGGGTGTGTGTGGGTGTCTTAGAAGTCAGGCTAGTTTTGGTGTAGGTGTTCCTAGCTCTGTAATGGGCTCACCAGCTTAGCATTTAGCCTTTCCTAGCTCCTTGATGGCCTGATAAACCCAACTGTGTTGGCTTGGCTATGTTTTGTTGTACCTTTGGCTATGTGTAAGCCTACTTGTTCCTTATTCCTTGGGGAATCATGCCCAGCTCGGGGGTTGTACCATTGCTGAGAGATTTAGGAGCGTACTAGCCTATGGTTGGGTGGAACATTGCAGTGACATAGCTGGTTGCGGAACGAGTTCTTCATAAGATAAGTAATCTTGTCTATTTCACTTCTGCAATCATATTTATTGTTAATGAATATGATGAACATGTTGAATGCTTGTATGAATGTATGTTTCTTCCGCTGTGTATGATAAATAATTATGTATCTGTGTATGTTCCACTTCAATGTATTTTGTTTCAGTATTTTCTGAATGCACATATTGATGGGGCTGGTTGCACGAATGGTTAAGGCCATGGTAGCATCCTCTTCACTGGTCGGAGGGTCTTGGAAGTTACAGTGTGGCATCAAATCTTGCAGGTTGCATCATGGGCCTCTATGGGCCATGAAGAAATAGTTAGCAGAGGCATGTTTCCTTATGCCCAGAAGAAATCAGTGAATGAATAGAAAATTCACACAATTTGTCTAAGTGTCTAAACTGTCGGTCCATCGGAAAACTTAGTGGGATGGAATTCCAATGCAACAGAGAGCTAGGTGGAAGCACACCTGATGGAGGACAATTGGAATAAAAATTGTGGAAATTTTCTAAGTGTTTTGGGCGTCGGCACATTGGAACACCTAGAAATATGGATCACTGATACTTAGCCGATTGAGCGTTACCATTGCGTATGGCTAGACCACAATGCTCCTGATGGAAGATAGTGTTTCAAGCGTCCTCCGTTGCAGAAGCCTAGAGCACTAGTCTTCCAATAGGGAGAAGCTCCGACTGCCGATTCTGGTCAGAATCAGTTTACCGATCAGGAAAGAATCGAAGATGATGAGCCACTATTGCAGTTGCTAATCAAACTAACCCGCCGATGCTTTAGACTTCCACTCACCGATGCCGAGGTGTTAGTAGATTATGGAGCTGATAGAGTCAGGGAAAGATAGAGAAAGTTTTTGCCGACAAGAGAGGAGAAAAATTTTCAAAAAAATTGTCTAAGTGTTGAGGCCATCGGTGATCGACGATGGTTAGCTGTTTGGATTGGTGGAAGTTAGTGGTTCATACGCCTGTCGTTTCAGAATCCTAGAGAACTAGCCTTCCGACGAGAAGAGACTACTGATGCCGATTAGGTTATGCCTTAGTAGATTTGGCTGCTGATAGGAAGAAGATCAAAGATGGTGGGTCGCCATTGTAGCTGCTGATGGAACTATTTCGTTGACACCTAGTTAATTCAGTTGCCGAGGAGCTACATCAGATGAAGTTAGTGGATTGAGCATTTACCGTTGCATCTAGCTAGTGAACTATCCTTTCGACGGATAGAGGCTTCAACCGCTAATGCCATAGTGATTAGTACTTCCAACCGTCGATGAGAGGAAAATTTGAAAATTTTGTTTAAGTATAAGGTCATCGGAAAGTTATTGAGGATTGGATCGTCGATCGGGTATGTTAAAGGTTTGAGAATCCACCATTGCGGTAGTTTAGGAAACTATCCACCCAATGGTTAGTAGGTTCGATAGCCGATAATGTCCATGGAGCCCACGGTGAGATAACTTTCCGCCATTGCAGCTGCCTAGAATACTAATCGTCCAATGCAATAACGCAGTTGATCGCTGGCATAGACGAGGTAAGTTGCCGTTTGGATCACCACAATGACAGGAAGTATAGTGACTTGGGTCACCAATGTGCAGAGGGTTAGTCCTTCCAAGATAGGCTTGTGGTCGCAGAAGACACAGGAGGATTATTGGTCGTCGTTGCGGAATCCAAAGACGACTAGCCACCCGATGCACAAGACACTCGACAGCCGATGTAGCGCATAGGCTGGTTTCATCACTGATTAGGTTCGAAGAGTTGGATGCAGATCTGATACAGTGGAAGGAAATAGGTGAATAGTCCTTCATGTCACCAATGCAGATCGAAATTTTGGCAATTTGCCCATCGAAACGCTGAAAAATTAGTGCAAAAGAGACTGGATGAAGAGAAGGAAACTTTGGGTTTTTCAGAAGAATTTTTCAGTAGTTTTTCAAGCACTTTGCGACCGTCTTTAGTTGGTTTTCAGCATATTTCAGCAGACTGTCCGTGGTCACAGAGCTGAATATGAAATAGAGACAATTTTATGTTTTAGCATAATTATTGTTTTATGAATTTCCAGAAGAAAAGGTAAGTAATTTTGATTTATATTAATATTATGCATCTAACAGTTTGCTACGAACACTTTTGCAGAACTTTAGACAACTTCGAAAAGCAGTACTCCAGAAAGAACATTGTGGTAAATCTAGAGGTGGTTTAGTCATGAGAACCCATGATGGGTATGATGCTCAGGATTCTTACGAGCGAGTAGAAGATGCCATGGGAGAAAATGTCCGTAATGGAAATGATGACACAGAGTCTAATGGAAGAAGATTCTAGGGGACATTGTTCGAGGTTGCAGCCACCATGAGAAGCTTGGTTAAAGCCCAGGAAGAACAGAATTGGTTGAATGCTGCCATATTGGAGAGTTTAACAAACTTGCAGAGAAAGATAGACTCTGGATGAGGTACATCAAGATCAGAGGGCAGCAAGAGCAGTACTAGGTGAAGGAGAAGGACTTCTAGTGGGTCATCTGACTCTGAAGAATCCAGCGGGGATTCAAGTTTTTCTTCTCATAAAATAAAAATAAAGAGACACCATAGGGATCACTCTCAGGATGAATTTAAGAAAGCTAAACCTCCTACATTTGATGGTGAGGTAAAGACTTGACAAGAAGCTGAAGCTTGGCTTCTTGGGATAAAGAAGTACTTTCAAGTGCATGATTATTCAGGAAACATGAAGGCAAGAGTTGCCATATTCAATTTGAATGGAAGAGCATCCATTTGGTGGGAACATTTCAAGCAAGTAAAGAGGATCAGTGAAAGGAGACTTAAGTGGCAACAGTTCAAGAAGTATTTCAAGCAGAAATACCTCTCTGACAGGTATTATGATGACAACATGAAGGCGTTCCATGAGTTGAGATTGGGACAGCGGACCATGAAAGAGTATGTAAATAATTTTTTGGAGCTATTGAGGTATGTCCAATACATCAAAGATCATAAAGTGAAGGTCCAACATTTTCTGAGTGGATTACCTCAGTCTTACAAAGATAGAATTGAGTTTTATGAACCTAGAACTTGTGAAGAATCAATAAGGAAGGCTAAGTATTGCTATGAGCAAAGAAATGGTAAACCTGATTACCATAAGGCATGGAAGGACAAGAAGAATGAGAAGTTTGACAAAATAAGGAAAGGTTTCGAACCTTCTAACTTCCGGAATCAGTAGAAGTAGCCATCCCAAGCTTCGAGTAAGCTAGTTGGAGTGACAAGAGAAAAGCCTAAGGATCCACAACAGAATAGAGGACCACTTCAATGTTGGAAATGTGGAGGACCCCACATGCACAAAAATTGTCCACTCGAGAATGAGGGTGCAAGATCATCTTACAACATTCAAGGAGAAAAAACAATGGGTCAAGTAGCAAGGGTAGTCCCTAGGATTTATGCAACATTGGAGGATCGCCAGGTAGATCACCAGTCAACTATGGTTGAAGTAGCAGGTAAGATTGTTGAGCAATCTGTTTCTATTTTGATTGACCCTAGTTCTACTCACAATTACATTACTCCTAGAGTAGTGGAGATTTGTGCTTTTAAGAAAGTAAAGCATAGGAAGTCTTGGTTAGTTTAGCTGGCCATTGGAACTAAGAGAAAATTTAGTGAAGTGGTGGAGAAATGTCCATTGGTCATGGATGGATTGGTCACTTGTGTAGATCTGAATGTTCTACCGCTTGGTTCCTATGATGTTCTCATTGGAATGGATTGGTTAGAAGCTCACAGGGTAAAGCTTGACTGCTACAATAAGACTTTCGAGTGCATGAATGAAGAAGGGAACCTGGTAGTTGTGAAAGGTATTCCAAAGGTGATTTCAGTAAGGCAGGTTTCAACAATGCAGTTAAAGAAGTCTTGTAGGAAGGGTTTCCTGTTGTATGCAACTCATATTTTGGAGACATCAGGAGATGAAACTCCTAGGTTGGAGGACTATCAGGTGTTACATGAATTCAGGGATGTGTTTCCTAATGAGATTCCAGGGCTTCCTCCAAAGCGGGACATTGATTTCACAATTGAACTTGTGCCAGGAGTAGCACCAGTGTCCAAGACACCCTATAGGATAAGTACACTGGAGATGCTAGAATTGAAGATGCAACTGCAAGAGTTATTGGAAAAGAAGTATATCCGGCCAAGTGTGTCCCCTTGGGGAGCACTAGTTCTGTTTGTAAAGAAGAAATATGGTACACTCAGGTTATGTATTGATTACAGACAGTTGAATAAGGTTACTATGAAGAATAAATATCCTTTGCCTAGGATTGATGACCTCTTTGATCAAATGAGGGGAGCAAAGGTATTTTCCAAGATTGACTTGAGGTCTGGTTACCATCAGGTGAGAATCAAGGATGAAGAAATTCATAAGACAGCCTTCATGACAAGGTATGGACATTATGAGTTTGTAGTGGTACCATTTGGTCTCACAAATGCACTAGCTACATTTATGTGCCTTATGAATAGTGTCTTCAGCAGGTATTTGGACAAGTTTGTTCTTGTTTTCCTTAATGACATTCTTGTTTATTCTAAGAATGAGAAAGAACATGAAGAGCATTTGATATTGACATTGAATTTTCTCATGGAGCATCAGCTGTATGTAAAACTGAGCTATAGAGATAGAATTCAGTATTTGGGTCACATTATCTCAGAGGAGGGTATATCTGTGGACCCTGAAAAGATTGAAGCCATTATGAATTGGCCTACTCCAAGAAATGTCACAGATGTAAGATCTTTTATGGGACTTGTAGGATACTACCGGAGATTCATTGAGGGATTCTCCAAAGTTGCTCATGCCATCACTTCTTTGCAAAAGAAGGGGATGAAGTTTGAATGGACATCGAGGTGTGAAGAAAGTTTCTAGCGGTTGAAGAATATTCTCACCAATGCACCCATATTGAAAGTTGCATACCCAGAGAAATATTTTGTGGCGTGTACCGATGCATGCAGACAAGGGCTTGGAGGAGTCCTTATGTAGGACAACCACGTGGTATGTTATGAGACAAGAAAGCTAAAGGAGCATGAGAAGAACTATAACACTCATGATCTAGAGCTTGCACCGTAGTACATGCCCTCAAGATGTGGAGGCATTACTTGATGGGTAGAATATTTGAGCTCAGAATAGACCATTGTGGTCTGAAGTATCTGTTTGATCAGCCAACTTTGAATGCTAGGAAAGTAAGATGGCTGGAGTTTTTATGTGAGTTTGATTTTGAAATCAAGCACATAAAGGGAAAGGAAAATAAGGTAGCTGATGCACTCAGTAGGAAGGTACAGGAAATGCATGTGGCATCTCTTAGTATTTTCTAATCAGGTTTGAGACAGCAGATTGTTAATCATACTGGTGGAGATGAATTGTATGGGCAGGTAAAAGACAAATTGCAACAGCAAGGTCTTGAGAAGAGGTATGATGGTTATAAATTGGAAGGATATGGAATTCTCATTTATAAAGGTAGAATTTATATTCCAGATGTAGCATATTTGAGGAGAGTTGTCATGGATGAAATCCATCGAGCTCCGTATTCTGGTCACCCCGGATATCAGAAGACAATTGCTACAGCTAGAAAGCAGTACTTTTGGCCAAAAATGAAAAGGGATATGGCTGAGTACATTTCAAGGTGTATGAAATGTTAACAGGTAAAGGTTGAGCATCAACACCCTGTAGGTTTGTTGCAACCTTTGCCAGTGCCAGAATGGAAATGGGAAGTTATTTCCATGGATTTCATTACAGGATTGTTGATGACTTGGAGACAACATGATTCGATCATGGTTGTGGTAGAAAATTTGACTAAGGCAGTGCATTTTATACCAGTGAAGTCTATGCATAAGATGGATGACATTGCAAAGATATTCATGAAGGATATTTTCAAATTGCATGGATTGTCGAAGGCAATAGTCTCTGACAGAGATGTCAAGTTCACTTCCAATTTTTGGAAGGGGTTGTTTGCAGATTTGGGTACAAAGCTAAACTTTAGCACTGCATACCATCCTCAGACAGATGGGAAGACAAAGAGAGTTAATCAGGTGCTTGAAGACATGCTTCACATGTATGTGATGGACAAACCAACCAAGTGGGAAGATTACTTACACTTGGTAGAGTTTGCTTATAACAATGGACAGCAAGCATCCTTGGGGATGAGTCCATATGAAGCTTTGTATGGAAGAAGGTGTAGGACACCAATGACTTGGGATAACCTAGTGAATAGGGTTGTGCTTGGGATAGAATTGCTCAAGGAAATGGAGCAAGAGGTTGTAAAGATAAGGTGAAATCTTAAAGCAGCACAGGATAGACAGAAAAAATATGTAGATAAGCATAGGGTGAACAGGGAGTTTAGTGTTGGGGATCATGTTTACCTTAGAGTGAGGGAAAAGAAGAGTTCCTTGAAGCTTGGAAGTTGTGCCAAGTTTTCACCAAGATATTGTGGGCCATTTGAAGTGCTTGAAAGAATAGGGCCAGTTGTATATAGACTTGCATTGCCTACTAGTACTAGAGCTCATAATGTTTTTCATGTTTCTTTGCTTAAGAGATATGTACATGATCTTAACCATGTGATAAATTGGCATGTGATTCAGGTGGAAACCAAGGGAGAGTTCTGAATCAAGCCAATGCACATCCTCAATAGGAAGGTCACAATGCTCAGAAACCGGGCCATAGGGTAGGTAAAGGTGCAATGGGAGCAATACGGACCTGAAGAGGCTACGTGGGAGCTGGAGGATGCCATGCGATTGGCACATCCATTTTTTTTCAATTCTACGGAACACTTAGGCGATACCAGTGTAGCATTTTGTTCAAATTTTGTAAAGCATTGAGGATAGTGCTATTGAAGGGGAGGGGAATGTAACACCCCATTTTTGACCCCGTTGCATTAGATGTATACGATGTATATATTGTAAATAATCATGGTGCAGAGCTAAAGGCCAAGGCCCCACCATCGATTGGTTATGCTATGTTTCAGATTGAAATTGTCACTGATGGTATATCGAGGCATGTGGCATACATATTAAGTTTTGTAATCATGTAAATATACATCTTTAATTAAATAAACCCAACCAGCTATGCTCACTGCAACCATGATGAAAAGGGCATGATTCTCACAAGGATAAGGGGGGGGATGTCAAACCTTGAGCCATGAGAGAAAATCCATGTGTCACCACCTTGTTTGATTGCTCATCTTCCCTTTTCTTATCCAACCACCACCATTAAAAAATTTTATTGTTAGTTGGGGTAGTTATGGCTGGGAGTGGAGTGTGGCAGGACTGTCAGTCCTTACCAACATGCACACTCCACCAGCGGGTTGATAATCACATTGGAAAGGAAAAACTGACCACTGCCATCATTGGAAGGGGGACTCTCCACTCTCTCCACGACGGTGCTGAAACACTCACGTACTTTCGACTCTCCATTCTCTTTATTATGCCATTATTTCCCTTGTCTATTCATCCTCAGGTGGGGATGGTAGTCTGATGATTCCATGCACAAGATTCTTTTTCATTTTGTCTCATGCAGCCAGGAGGAGGGAGTAGTTTTGGATTTCATTCACATTTCCACAGAGTGGTATCTAGCATGTTTTCCCTCTGAATTTCAGGAGGTCTGATGTAAATTTCCCTCACGCATAGGTTGGGAGTCTATATTTCTCTTTCCATATTTGGACTGTGTAAGTCTTCCTAGCAGCTTCATTGTCCAGGACGGACTGTTGCTTTCCCCACATTGTGAACTGTGTTTGTTGATATGTTTTGGGACTACTGTAGATTGGTTTAGAGTCGTTTTGGCCATGATAGGGTGAAGAACGACTCAGGATTTATTTTCCTTACCCAAGTTGTGAATCGCTTGTGTGATTACGTGTATGCAGTGGTTGGTCTTCGGATTGTGTTGGGAGTAGCGATGGGGGCTTGGTTTGCTTGATAAACTTGGTGTGTTTGGAAACCACACAAATAGAGCTAGAGTGTTGGCTTTCTTCTCCACAACCCCTGAATAGCACTGGAAGGGAAGGAAGGGCCTGAGGGACTGTGTAGCAGAGAAGGGATTGATTCCTTGTGTTGGGTGTGTGTGGGTGTCTTAGAATTCAGGCTAGTTCTGGTGTAGGTTTTCCTATCTCTCTAATGGGCTCACCAGCTTACCATTTAGCCTTTCCCAGCTCCTTGATGGCCTGATAAACCCAACTGTGTTGGCTTGGCTATGTTTTGGTGTACCCTTGGCTATGTGTAAGCCCACTTGTTCCTTATTCCTTGGGGAATCATGCCCGACGTGGGGGTGGTAGCATTGCTGAGAGATTTAGGAGTGTGCTAGCCTATGGTTGGGTGGAACATTGCAGCGACGTAGCTGGTTGTGGAACGAGTTCTTCATAAGATAAGTAATCTTGTCTATTTCACTTCTGCAATCATATTTAATGTTAATGAATATGATGAACATGTTGAATGCTTGTATGAATGTATGTTTCTTCCATTGTGTATGATAAATAATTATGTATCTGTGTATGTTCTACTTCAATGCATTTTGTTTCAGTATTTTCTGAATGCACATGTTCATGGGGTTGGTTTCCCTGATGGTTAAGGCCATGGTAGCGTCCTCTTTGCCTGTCGGAGGGTTGCGGACGTTACATTAGCCACATGGATGTTTAGATAATGAGTTCATATAAATCCCATAGAAATATATTTGATTTAGATTCACGGATTCCAAGTAAATTGATGACATCTAAAAAATCCAAACCCATATTTTTAGCAGGAAATATGATTTGGAGGGAATATTACACCTCTATTTGTGTGCACATGGGAGAAGCTCTCACCAAATGGTATAACGAGTTTTGATATATCCAAGCCAGATACAAAACCCATAAATAGTTTATCTAAATTCAAAACTTCCAGAGAGATCGATGGGGAATTTTTCCAATTTTTTCCAATCTACGTGAAAAACCCAAATTTTGTGTTGACAGTTTTATGAGTTTGTTGAATGGATATAACGAGTTTTGATATATCCAAGCCAGATACAAAACCCATAAATAGTTTATCTAAATTCAAAACTTCCAGAGAGATCGATGGGGAATTTTTCCAATTTTTTCCAATCTACGTGAAAAACCCAGATTTTGTGTTGCCAGTTTTATGAGTTTGTTGAATGGATTGTTGAGTTGGGGGATTGACCTTATCCATTCCTCCATTGAATTTATGTATAAAATTTCCTCTTCAAGATGAGCGATATATATATGGTGATTCTATAAAAAAATTTATTCAGTATAATCGATCTAGTTTTGCATTTTTATTTGAGTTCTTAACTTCTGGTTTGGCAACATCTAGAGGGGAGCCCACCTTCAACGACCATTTGTGCATACTTAATGTCAGTAGATTTCTTTTGATATTGTTATTAACACTTTGATCTATGTACATTTGATCATAGTATTATTATGTGAATACACAAGTATGTGTTAGTAATTTCTAAGGCCTTTCTATGTCTGAGTTTTGAATTTCAGGATAATGTAGCCTAGTGCTTATTATAAATTTATCTTTGAATAGAAATTACCACAAGTTTTCTTCTGGTTTATCATAGTCTACCTCTAATTTACATTTGATTAATATGAATTACTTTTCATGGAATGGATGTAAATTGAGTTTTCCATATAATTATGAAATAATTGTAGTAGGTTAGAACATTTGATTTCCATGTCAGTTTAATGAGAGCTAGCTTGAATAAACAATAGAGAAATAACACAAATAGAAAATAGATCTTTGACTTTGTTTGAATCTCTTTACTAAGATCTTCAACTTTGTAATTCCTATAGGAACTTCTAGGAGATTGGATTGAGATAGATTGTTATTTCGATAGAAATAGTTTATACTAGCATATGATCACTCTGCACATTGTTTAATTTCTGTTATATGTTGAACACTAATGATGTGGTTTATTAGCCCTGTCAAAATTAAAGAACCCAAGAACATTGATCCTCAACATAGGAAACCCTTAACTCAGTATATGGAAGAACTTTCTTTTTGTAACTGATGCAGATATTTATGAAAGATTTTGGACTATTAAATTCTCTATAAAAAGTGTATGTGTGCAAATCTCTTTTGTGTAGTGGGCTTAATATTTTCTTTACTCTCAACATGTTTTATTTTAGGGAGAAGAGTAGTCTTGAATATATATCCTAGAGTTTATATATTTTATAATTTTTGGGTCTCTGGTTCGAAATAAATCCCTTGATGTTTTGAGTTTGAAATCATTACGAAAAAATTCACTTAAACATATATAATTATATATATCATGATTTTATATATTAACAACTCAACTCTATCTTGGAATTGTTTTTTTATTATTATCAAAGTACCAAGTCATAGATAATATTATTCCTTTTTCAAGAGATTGGTTTCTTTTATTACAATATTGTAGCTATTCTCATTAGATTGAAAAAGTTCTATTTATCTAGATTTGAAGTAGATAAAAGCTTTCATTTGATTTTATTCATAGAATTTTGAGATTTCAGAATGGGATCCAACTTAACTAGTTGCACTCAATTTTATTTTGAATAGTCATTTTTACCAGCCCTAGTTATTTTAGATATTTTATAGTTGTTTTTATTCTAGTAGAAGCACAGAAATTTTTCTTACCTGCACATATAGTGTTAGTAGCTCATAAGTATAAAAACCCTGGTTTGACAATTTAATATTTTAGGTAGTCTTATTAAATAGATAAATTTTAGCTAACACTTTTTGCACTCTCACATTTGATTATTAGTAGTTTCAATCACCAATAGAGTAATGAATGGCCTAACTCATAATATATGGTCACCTTATGATAAGTTTCCTCCCCAAATTATTGGGCTAGTTTGATTGTTTTGTGTATTTGTCAGCATTAGGTCAAGTTAAATTAGGCTAGATTAGGCTAGTTTAAGCTTTGACCCCACACATGCACCTAGAAATAGAGGATTCCTCAGTTGATAATTTAATGTCCAATTATTAGTGTGTATATTTTGACTGACAGTCTCATTTTGGTTGTCCATATATTTCTTGTTCATACTTTACTCTCATACGTTTAAACTGCAATAAATGGAAAATAATGTGAGTTTCGCTATTACTAATCTTCTATAAGAAATTCATAAATTTAGTATGTGGGCCATACTACATAGTTAGGATGTGTTAGGGTAGAAATATAAGGTCCTAGAGGAAATTCGAGCTCGTTAGGTTACGTTTGGGATACTTGGTAAAAGAAGTGGCTTGTGTCTAATTTATGTATGTTTAAGCACCTAGTCTTGTATCTATTTTTGGTTTTCTTCTATTATGAATCTATAAGTTTAATAGGTGTTTTCATATATGAAATATTTTACCTAGATTATATATAGTTACTTCCAGTATTGCACCAGAAGTGGATGAGTATCCACATAATTCCTAGGGGAATTACCTCTGATCATTTGGGGTCTACTCAAATGGTCTGCCCAAGTGTGATGTACTCTAAAATGGGCAAGTTGTCGAAGTAAATCCTTATTTTAGAACCCTATATGAGTCTGTATTGGTTTTGAAAACATATCCATTGTGTCAAATATGAGAATAGTGAAGCTTTGGTCTCCTTTGGAGCAAGTTGGAAAAAGGTATATTTTGGTTTGTAAAAGCTAGAACTTGCACCTAGTTTCAATTTTTCTAATTTTCATCTCTATGATTGACTTAGTATATCCTAAAATAGGATTAGGGATATTACAACTTCACTATTTTAGTGATATTATTAGATGCATTTTACTCATTAAAATAATATATATCTATCATGTTCATTAACATGAGATTCAAATCCCAACTACCTCAGGGATGCAGATCCCATCACAAACCTCATATTATTTATTCATCACACTGACATCCATAAAGAAACTTCATTTTGATAAAAATGGATGGTATTTTTCTTTAATTTCATACTATAGTGAGAATATATGTGAAGAAAGTGAGGAGGAAATGTACCAGACTGCTCAAAGGAAGAAGTGCAACACATGATAGAAATAGAGATCAACAATGGAGGAGAGGAGAAGATGCGAAGTTGAGATGGGTCAAATGATGAATATAGGTGATTTAGGGAAAGTTCAAGTTGTAGGAAAAATATGGAAAAAATCTTGTTGGTGGTAGGGTGGCAATTGACGATTGTGGGGTCATTAGGGTGACTTAGCCGATGATAGTGCTACAGTTCTAGCGACATACCTATAATCATGGGAGGTCCAAAAACTTGTGCATATGCATTGTCATGAGTCCAATTGTGTTGAAATATTGTTAATCCAAGCCATGGTAATCATTTTATGGTAAGTTAATTCAACTCTCCTTCTTAATCCTTTTAGGGACACTTGGTGAATCTATGACTAGAGCACAAAAACCAAACTGGTCGTTAGAATTGAGTTACATAATATCCTATATATGTGTTTGGGAATGTCTTACCTGGGAACACTACCCACAATATTAGGGTTAAGGGGATTCAATAGTTGGCCTCATTAGACCAAAATTATATAGTCTATTACTGAGTAAAAACCCAGTTTATGAGATCCCTAAACAAAATAAGCACCGATAAATGGACCCATGGGAGAGAGGTGACCCTAGATAGAATGAATTTTAATGACTCCAATGGATTTTACGGTTCATCTATAGATCCATGAGCATCATTTTATGGTGATTTACAACTTGCATCCTTATGCCTTTTAGTGACACTTGGTGAATATGTGACTAGGGAAAAAAAACCAAATCAAGTGTCAAAATTGAGTTTTGTAATCACATACATGTGTGTTTGGGTATGTCCAATGTGGTAAAACTACCCATTGTCCAATTCTCAAGGGGTTTCAATTATTGAAATCATCATGCCGAAAATTACATAGTCTCTTACTAAGCAAAACCCTAGTTTCTAAGATTACTTAACAAGACAAGCATCGAGTGACCAACCGATGGGAGAGAGGTTAATATAGATGGAATTCAGTCCAATGAATTCAATAGTTCATCAATTTGAGCCATGTCCATCATTTTATGGTGAGTTGCAACTCACCTCCTTAAGCCTTTTAAGGAATGTTTTTGAATTTGTGACTAGGGAATTCCAACCAAACTAGGTATTAGAATTGAGTTCCATAGGATCCTTCATGTGTGTATGGTAATTTAAAACATGGAAACACTACCCACTTTCTTAGGGCCAAGAGGTTTAAAAAATTGACCTTATCATGGAAATTTTTCATAGTTTCTTACTGAGCAAAACCCTGGTTTCCAATATTTCTGAACAATATGACCATTTGGAAATGGGACAATGGGAGAGAGGTTCCCCTAGATTGAATTCATTATAAATATTCCAAGGTATTAAAAGGTCAATTGATATGAGCAAAAATCATCATTTTATGGCGATTTGTAACTTGCCTCGTTAATGCTTCCTTAAGCCTTTCATGGACATTTGGTGAATCTGTGACTAGGGCATAGAAATCAAATCGAGCATCAAAATTGAGTTATGCTGGATCCCACATTTGTGTTTGGGAATGTAAAACATCGAAAGACTACGTATGGTCCCATGGTTGTGAATAGTCTCCCTTTCAAGTGCATTGTTTTGTATTTTTGTTCTTGGCATGACTGCCAAATTTCATTGGACATAAGTGAAATATACATTGTTGTAATTTATATGTCATATTTATTTCAATAGATGCTAATGATTGGAGTATATTTGATGCTTATGATAGGAAATATAAGTATTTTATAGATTGTTGAATATATTATTTTTTCATTAAATGAAAATTTAATTGAATTAGGTGTGAAATCATTACAGAATAATCCTTGCCTAATTGATCACTAGGTACAAAAAAGTTATTATCTTTGTTCTATTGAGACATTTACTCTTCTACATTTATGTAGAATATCTTGTACAAGTGTTATAACACCTTTAAATTTCTCTATGCATATGATGGCACTAAGTTGAATTGTTTTTATACATTGGCTAACTTAGATGGTTTTCTATCTTATTTTGATTTTGTTTATGCTTATGACATTTCTTTTAGTTAATTAGCCATTTATTATTTTTAGCATACATTACAATAATTTACCCTTTTGGGGTGGTTTTTACTTGAGTAATTCTTGCCAAAACCACCCCCAAAATTTATTTTAGGGTTCTAGTGATGGTTCTTAAAAAATGCCCCCAAAAGTCATGATAATTGGACTTTTGGGGGTGGTTTTTAAATAATTTTCCACAAAAGTCACATTCTCATCACTTTTGGGATTGGTTCTAACATAATTTAACCTAAATGTACTTTTGTGGGTATTTTTTAGAACA
The DNA here is from genome assembly GCA_001517045.1 of Pseudotsuga menziesii. Lineage (NCBI taxonomy): Eukaryota > Viridiplantae > Streptophyta > Pinopsida > Pinales > Pinaceae > Pseudotsuga > Pseudotsuga menziesii. The sequence goes on along the minus strand of LPNX010963520.1, from coordinate 63,068 downwards.
CCCCATCCCCCAAGTCATGAGAATTGGACTTTTGGGGGCAGTTTTTAGACAACCCCCCTACAAGTCCAATTCTCATGACTTTATTTTGTTAATTTTTTTTCGGGGGGTTTGTGGGGGGGGGGGGGGGGGGGGGGGGGGGGGGGGGAGGGAGAGGTTTCTAAAATCACCTCCAAAAATACATTTAGGGGTGATTTTTAGACCACCCCCCTCTCAATTTTTTTTTTTAAAGAAAGAAATAAATAAATTCATGAGAATTGGATTTTTTGAGGAGGTTGCCAAAAAATGCTCCAAAAAGTCTAACTCTCATGATTTTTATTTTTGGGATTGGCAGGGGGGGGGAGGGGGCACTATTTTAAGATGACTGCCTCTAAATTCATTTTTAGGGAGGTTTTTATAAACTCCCTGCAAAAATTTCATCAAAATTGGACTTTTGGAGGAGGTTGTCTAAAAATTGCCCCCAAAATCCAAATCTCATGATTTTTTTTTTGAAAGGAGGGGGGGTGGGGGGTGTTAAAATACCTCCCCTAAATGTATTTTCAAAGGTATTTTTTATAACCCTCCCAATAAAAGTCATGATATTTGGACTATTGGGGGATGTTTTTTTACAACGCCCCAAAATTCATGAGAATTAATTGAACTTTTTGAGGTGGATTTTTAACAACCGCCTCTAAGATTCAATTATAATGATGATGAAAATGACAATGACAATGACACTAGAAACAACAATAACGATGATAAAAATAATTTTTATGGTGATGATGATGATGACTATTAAAATGGTGACATGAAACATATGATGTTAATGATGATGATGGTGGTGGTGGTGATGGTGATGGCAATGATGATGAAAAATATGATGATTATATAACGACAATGATGATGATGATGACAATATTGATTATTATGATAATGAAAATGATGTAGTATTTAACAATTATAATGACCTAGACTATAACATAACATAAACTGTGGAGAATTCTTGAAACAATGTACTTTGTGGTTCTAGGTAAATGAATCAACTTGTCAAACTCAAAAGAGAAGCCATATCTTAGTCAAACAAGATTGAACTGAACAAAACCAAATATAGTCACTATAAAATATATGTAGAGTTCATAATTAAACAAATATATTGTAATATATTAACCAATTAGAAGAATTAAAATTGGCAAATACCTAGGTTGCATTGTTATCCCTAGTAGTCTAGGCTATCACTTGTTCTTTGCTATGGGTACACCAAAAATTCTTTGCATAATCGATAACATGCCTCCAACATCCATGATGGATCATTTTCCCAAACTAATTCTACCAATATGGTAGTTTTTCAAACAACTTATGCTCAGATTCAAGTTATGTAATGCTTAAAAAAATGCTCCCTTGTCTCTACATTGATCGATATTTGAAATTAAAACCAAATGAATGAAGCTAGATATTTTTTTCACAAAAAAACCTTTTGGTTTCCTAAAGTGATGGATCAATTTCTTATAGTGAATTTTCCAAGATGGCAGTTTTTCAAACACATTATGCTCAGTTTCAAGCTATGAACTGCTTAGGAAAACACATTTCATAGTCCAAATGTTGGTAAATAATTAAAAGGAATACCACAAGTATAAATATAGTTACACTGTTCATGAAAGCATATTTTAGTTTCCAAAAATGATGGATCATTTTCCTACAACAGTTATGCAAATATCTCATTTTTTCAACAAACTTATGCTCAGATTCAAGCAATGAAATTATTAGTAAAATGCAAAACCCACTCTATAAAATGGTCGATAATGTAAATTAATACCAAAGGCCTAAAACTAGTTAAATTTTTCATAAAAAACTCTTTTTGTTTCCTAAAATGATGGGTCGTCTGCTCGCAATGAATCTGCCACGATGGAAGTTTTTCAAAAAATTTATGCTCAGAGTCAAGCTATGATCTATGTAGTAAAATGCCCCCATTTTGTTCCTTGATCAATAATTAAAAGTAAATCCACATGGCCAAATCTAGTTACATTTTTCACAAAAACCTCTTTCAGATTCATAAAATGATTGGTCATTTTCCCACAATGAATTTTCCAAGATGGAATTTTTTCAAACAAGTTATAATCAGATTCATGCTATGAGATGCTTAGTAAAATGCACTCCACAATGTTCACATTGGTCAATTATTGAAAACAAATCTATATACATTTTTCACAAAAATCTCTTTAATATTTTTAAAATAATTGTTCTCCCATAATGAATCTACCAGCTAGATGACAATTTTTCAAACACCTTATTCCTAGAGTAAAGCCATAAATTGCTTAGTAAAATGCATGCCATAGTGTGAACATTGGTCAATTATTGAAAACAAAAACGTAGTTCTAAATCTAGATACATTGTTTATAAAATCCTCGTTGAGATTCTTAAAATGATGGGTCCTTTTCCCGCAATGAATCTGCCACCATGGTAGTTTTTCAAACAAATATAGCTCAGATTCAAGCTCTTAACTACTTAGTAAAATGCACACCACAGTCTCTACATTGATTAATATTTAAAATTAAAACTAGAGGTATGTATCTAGTTACATTGTCCACAAAACCTCTTTTAAATTCCTAAAATGATGTGTCATTTTCCCCAAATGAATCTACCAAGATTGTAGTTTTTCAAACAACTTATGCTTAGAGTCAATATATGAGCTACTTAGTAAGATGAGTTTCCTAGTATGCAAATTGGTCAATAATTAAAACCAAAACCATAGGTTAGAATCTAGATACATTGTTCACCATGCCCATTGTGACCATCACCATCATGCTTCATCATCACTATGCATGTTGTGACCATCACCATCATTCTTCATAATCACCATGCCCATTGTCACCATCACTATCATGCATCACTATCACTAGAACCATCTTACTTCATCAACACCATCCATCTCACATTGTTCCACTCCCACTACTTGCCAAGCAAAATATCATTTGTTTCTATATTGGTTCAACTTTTCATATTTATAAACAAGTTTATAATTTGCATAAGCTTTATCCTGGATTTTTTTTATTTATTTTTTTATGTCATTCAAGTACACCATAAGATACTCGTCCATCATCACCATTACACTTCATCATCCTCATACTCATGTTGTCACCATTACCATGACCATTATCCTCCATTCAAAAACATTAAAAGAGGGGAAAATTATGCATGTTTCAATGATTCCAAAAGCTACGGTCTTGGTCAGTAAGAGGTAATGCAATTTATGCACTAAGGGGTCAACTTAGGAAATACCTTGACCAGGAGATTACGGGTAGCATGTTTGTGTGGGCCCTGACCAAACACACCTGTAGGAGCTAACATAACTTAGTTTTGTTTCTTGGTTCAAAGTATATGCCTCGGGCTTGGATTCACCCTGTGACCTTAAAAGGTTGTAGGTTGTGACTTGTAACTAGGCATAAAATGATGGCCATGGCTTGGATCAGTGAATCATTGACGTGAAAATATTGGACAATACTGAGAAGGCGGGGGGTGGGGGGGGTGAATGAGTATTGATAAATTTTAACAAGCTAAAACCACTTTTAACTCATTCCTGGAAACACAGAATCAACAAGATACACAGAACACAACATTTATCGTGGAATCCCAATTGGGAAAACCACAAGCACTTTTTATAAATGCAAAATTATTTTTGCAAGCTATAGCTTGTTGGAGAAACCATTCCCCAAGTTTTTTAGCTACAACAGAAGGATGCTGCAACACCCTGGCTTCTTCCTTTTCCAATAGACAAGGATGCTACAAGACCTTGTTTTCCAGCCAGTAGTAGAAGGAGGCTACAACCCACTTGCAGTATTTTCGCGTGCCCTAGCACCACCCTACCTCCCTAATTTGATCATTTTCTTCAATTATGTTACTAATTATTCTTCACTTCATTTTATTTGTCTTCTCTTGTTGTTACATTGATTTGGATTGATGAGACATCTTTCTTCCACTTCGAACTTATGTTTAAATACTTCTTTCATAATGTAAATTATGGAGGTCTATTAGCACCTAACCCTTTTTGATGATCCAATATAGTGGTTTTAATAGGATCTTCCTTCCATTACTTTAAAATGTAGTGAAGGATCCCACTCTAATACCAATTTTTGGAATATTGGACAATACTCAGAGGGGGGGTGAATTAGTATTAGTAACTTTTAACAATTTAAAACCACTTTCAACTTATTCATTAAAACATAGAATCGACAAGATACACAAAACACAACATTTATCTTGGAATCCCAATTGGGAAAACCACAAACACTTTCTATAATTGCAAAATTATATTTAGAATTGTTTTTACAAGGTACAACTTGTTGGAGACACCAATCCCCAAAATTTTCAACTACAACTAAAGGATGCTACAACACCCTAGTTTCTTCCTGCTCCAATAGACAAGGATGCTACAACACCCTATTTTCCAGCCACTACTGGAAGGAGGCTACATCTCCTTTCCGGCTTTTCATCCTACCCTAACACCACCCCGCCTCCCTAATTTGATCATTTTCTTCAATTCTATTAGTAATTATTCTTCACTTCATTAGTATATGTCTTCTCTTGATGTTACATTGATATGGATTGATGAGACACCTTTATTCCACTTTGGAATTATGTTTAACTACTTCTTTCATCATGTCTTTGAAACATTGTGTCCCTTCATTAAAACCTTTTCACCAATGCATCTCTTCATTATGGAAATGTCAATTTTCATGAACTGGTGCAAAACAACCTGAAACCCTATTTTGGTAGACCTATAAATTTCTCTTCAAGCACCTTTTAGGAGAAGTAAGACCATGGTTAGATGAACACATCAACAAGATACATCCTGATGGTCTCAAATTATTCTTATCAATTTCCCACAAAATGTGATGGTCATTTTACTAGGGCAACTTAGACCAATTTTCAGTAAATTTCTCAAAACAGTCTGAAACCTCATTTTGGGAGACCTATAATGTTTTCTTCAAGCACGTTTTAGGAGAACTTAGACCATATTCAAATGCACACATCAACAAGATAAACCCTCATGGTATAATATAATTTTTATAAGTATCGTACAAAATATGGAGGGAATTTTACTGATACCACTTAGGAAGATTTACTGTAAGAACTAAAACAATGAAAATCATGCCATAAATCACTTTTGGCATACTAATAACTTCACCTTCAGAGACTATCTTGACAAACCAATCATATGTTTAGATTCACAAGACAACAATTTATATGTCTATATCCTCATAATCATTTGATTCATCAAATATAGAAGATGACATCTATTTTACAAAGCCCCTTGAGGCAGATTAAGAAGAATTTATACTTAGTCAAATTTTCAGAGTTTCAACAAGAGTTTCAGCAAGTTTTCATAATTTTATAGAATGGTGTCAAATTGTAACAATGACTTCATGAGAGGACTAGAACACCATCATATGACTTTGCAACCTCATCACACATGCCACATGCCATGTCATCAATTCCTTTGCCATAAATGAACTCCTTTGACATCAATGGAAACCATACTCAACATTATCCTCCTTTGGCATTGATGGAAACAACTCTCAATTTTATCTCCCTTTGACATTAATGACAAAGGTCTCCTTTTGACATATTCCCCTGTCAACATGTCTCCCCCTCACAAAAATCCTATTTTTTTTCTATATTTATTGGAGGGTGATTACTCCCAACTTTTGTCTAAGATGATCAAATGCTTATTTGGGTAGTGGCTTAGTGAAGATATCAGATATATGTTCCCTTATATCAACATATTCTAGTTTCACCACCTCCTGTGATACTTGATCCCTCAAAAAAATGTTATTTTATAGGGATGTGATTTGTCTTGGAGTGCATAATAGGGTTTTTTGATATGTTTATGGCATTGGCATTGTCACAATTTATCACTATTGGATGCTCATACATTACAAGTAATTCTTCCAATGTATGTTTCATCCAAATGACTTGAGTGCAACATGATACAACAATAATGTATTCAACTTCTGTTGTAGATAGTGTAATGGAGGATTGTTTCTTTCTTAGCCATGGTACCAAACAATCTCCCAAGTAGAATGCTGCTACACTGGTACTCTTTTGGTCATCAACACTTCCTTACCAATATGCATCAATGAATGCTTTTAAAGTGAAGTCTTAACCTCTTGGGTTCCATAAACCATACTCTATAGCACCTTTTAAATATCTGATATTTATTTTCATTGTTGTCACGTGTTTCTTTAGGAGTTGATTGTAATCTAGCCACCAATCCTATAGCTTGCATTACATCCAGTGACGTAGTTGTCACATATAGAAGCATTCCTATCATATATCTATACATGGTATGATCTACTTTTAGCGACTCATCATCCTTACTTAATTTACAACTAGTGACCATAGGTGTACCAACATGCTTAGAATCTTCCAACTTAAAATTATTAAGAATGCCTTTAATGTACTTGGTTTGAGCGATGAAGATCCCTTTGTCTGATTGAGCAACATGCAATCCCAAGAAGAATGTTAATACACTTAACATTGACATTTCAAACTCCTTCTTCATTTCAGAGGAAAATTTTTCACTTAGCATTTGTAGATCACTTCCAAATATAAAATCATCCACATAAATAATAACAATTATCATATTCTTATATTCAAAGTTTATGTACATATTACTATCAGTGACCCCTCTTTTATATCCTTGTTTCTTAAAGTATCTATCTAGTCTTGAAATCCATGGCCTTGGGGCTTATTTGAGACCATAGAGTTCCTTCTTTAGTTTGCAAACATAGTCCTCCTTTTTTGATCAAAGGAAACCTTTACATTGTTTAATATAGACTTCCTATTCTAGCTTCCCATTAAAAAATGCATACTTGACATCCATTTTATATACTTTGAAGTTTCTATAAAATGAATATGCAAAAATCATTCTGATTGCTCCAAGTCTTTCTATAGGGGAAAAGGTTTCTTCAAGGATAATACCTTTCACTTGAACATATCCCTTACAGACTAGTCTTTTTTTGTTTCTTATCACTTGACCATCTTCATTGAACTTGTTTTTGAAGACCCATTTTGTCCCTACAATATTGTTTCTTTTAGGTCTTGGGAAAAGTTCCCAAGTTTGATTCTTCTCAATTTGATCCAACTCTTCATCCATGGCATTGATTTAATCATCATCTTTGTTGGCTTCAACAAAGTTCTTAGGTTCCACCACTGATAGTAAGGCCCGTTCATTAAACAAGAGTTTCCTTCTTATACTGAAACTCTCCTTGATTATATGATTCCTTCTAATTCTAATTTTAGGGTTCTCTTATAGGTCATGAGAGATTTTAAAAAAAATATTCTTTTCAATTCCACAATCATCATTATAATCTTCTTCATCATCTCCATTAGTGTATTCTTTTACATCTTCATCTTGTTTTTCATCATAATGGATGTCATTCTTATCTACAACACTATCATCTTTGGAAAATTCATTGATGCTTGGAATATTGAATCTTTGTAATCGAAATTTCTTCTCCACATATTCCCATGAGGTACCCTACTCACATATATTTTATTTCTATCTTTTCAAACCTTGATCTTTTCTCTTGATTCTAAAATTAGCAACCTTGTAACCAAACTTGTGACAGTAATGACAATATCCATAGAATGTTATTTTATGTTTGTGGAATATTTAATCTTTTTACTTCACAAATTCCTTATTCTTCCATACCTTTGTTTTTGAACCTCTATTGTAGCCTTATTTTCTATAGGACTTATCAACTCACATTCTCTAACCATATGTCCAAAATTATTACAAGAGTAGTAATGACCGATAAATATATGCTTATACCTGCTTTTCATTAATATTCTAGGCATCATATTAGTTCTATCTTTATTATGAGAGGAGGGAGTAGATTTCTAATTATCCTTCTTTCCAATTGGATCCATAATTGCAACATCACAACTATTCTTGTTATATCCCAATCCATATTTGTCACTTGATGGTATTTGGCCACTTATGATGCCATCTAGAATCTTTGAGTTGTTCTCAAACCTTGACTTAATATATTCCTCATAATCCTTCTTTTTAACTTGAATAATTTATGCCTCAAGTCTTTCAGAGTCTTATGTTTTAATACTTTCTCTTAATTTCTCATTAATGGTCTACTGATATTTTAGACTCTTTACTTCTCCCTTGAAGTTATCAACTTCTTGTTTTAATATCTCGGCCTCTTTCATGCTAACCATCGCTTGTTGTCTTGAATTATGCATCTCTTCTTGGAGGATCTTAGATTCCTCTTCTTTTGATTGCTCCCTTTCTTTGTATTTTGACAATTGTTCTTTCAAAGATTTGTTCATTCTTCTACATTTTTCAATTTCCTAAAGAGAATTTATGAGTTCAATATCTAGGTCTAGATCTCCTTCTACATATGATTCATCATACGAAGTTTGAATTTTATTCCCATGAATAGAATTTCTTCATTTTCCCTTATCATTTCATCTTCACCGTCTTTCATGGAATATAAGTTTTTCTTCTTTTTATTAAATTTCTTCTTGTATATATTTTTACTCTTTTGATCTTTCTTGTGACTACAAGTTTCTTCATTGTCACTATCTTCTTGTTTTGGGTAAGGACAGTTTATGGTAAAAATGGTCCAATTTTGCCACAGTTAAAGCACTTTAGTGGCAGCTTTCCTTTGTACTTTCCAGTACCTTTCTCAAGTTTCTTAATGAAAAGAGCTTCTTCATCATCTGAGTTCTCTGATTGGTTCTTGGGTAAAGCTTAATATTTCTTTGACTATTTTGTAGCTTTAAATTTTGCCTCTTTTCTTGATGGTCCATTATGTTTTGTTCTCATCTAATAGGAAGTGAAAAACCCATGTAGCTCATCCACTGTCAAAATTTCAAGATCATCTCGATATTATATAGTAGATACTTTTGGGTTATATATTATTGATAGGGTTCTTAGTACTTTTTCAACTATCTCTTTCTCCTTTATTTCTCATATGAGACTTTTAATAGCATTGACAATTTCAACTACTCTTAGAATAGATTCTGTAGTATTTTCTTCTTCTTTCCTCTTTAGACTTTCGAACTTCTCTTTCTATTTTGAAATTTGGATTTTTTGACTTTGGAAGCCCCTTCATAAGCAATTTTTAATTTTTCCCAAGCATGTTTGGATGTATTACATTGCATGAATTTAACAAACATTGAATCTATTAATCCTTTCAAATTTGCATTCAAATATTTGGCATTGGATTCATATTCATCTAGTTCATCTCTATTTATAGGTAGGTTATCAGGTATTTTATACCCTTTTTCAACAGAACACCAAATTTTGCATCCAAGAGACATTAGATGGCATCTCATTGCAACACTCTAAAATGCATAATTATTTCTTGTAAATAATGGAGGTATGTTAGCAGCTAACCCTTCTTGATGATCCATAGTGGTTTTAATAGGATCTTCCTTCTAGTGATTTATACTATAGTGAAGGATCTTGCTTTGATACCAATTGTTGAAATATTGGACAATACTCAGAAGGGGGGGGGTGAATCGGTATTGATAACTTTTAAAAATTTATAACCACTTTTAACTTATTCATTAAAACATAGAATCAACAAGATATATAGAACACAACATTTATCGTGGAACCCCAATTGAGAAAACAACAATTGAACCCCAATTGAGAAAACAACAATCACTTTATATAACTGAAAAACTATATTTAGAATTGTTTTTACAAGATACAACTTGTTGGAGACACCAATCCCCAAATTTTTCAACTACAACTAAAGGATGCTACAACACCCTAGTTTCTTCTTGGTCCAATGGAAAAGGATGCCACAACACCCTGTTTTCTAGCCACTGCTAGAAGGAGGCTATAACCCCCTTCCAGTTTTTCATCCTACCCTAGAACCACCCTGCCTCCCTAATTTTATCCTTTTCTTCAATTCTATTAGTGAGTATTCTTCACTTCATTGGTCTATGTCTTCTCTTGTTGTTACATTGATCTTGATTGATGATACATATTTATTCCACTTTGAAATTATTTTTAAATACTTATTTCATCATGTCTTTAAACCATTTTGTATTTTCATCATTGTGTCCCTTCATTAAAACCTTTTCACCAATGCATCTATTCATTATGGAAACATGCATTTTAATGAACTGATGCAAAACAACCTGACACCTTGTTTTGGTAGACCTATAACTTTCTCTTCAAGCAACTTTTAGGAGAAGTAACACCATGGTCAAATGAACACATCAACACGCTACATCCTGATGGTCTAATATTATTCTTATCAGTTCCCTACAAAATGTGGCGGTCATTTTACTAGGGAAACTTAGACCGCTTTTTCAATACTTGGTTAATTTTCAGCAAATTTCTCAAAACAATCCGAAACCTCATTTTGGGAGACATGTAAATTTTTATTCAAGCACGTTTTAGGAGAAATGAGACCATGTTCAAATGTACACATCAACAAGATAAACAGTGATGGAATAATACCATTTTTGTCAGTATCTTACAAAATATGGAGGTCATTTTACTGACGCCACTTAGGAAGATTTACCAAAACTGAAACAGTGCAAATCATGCTAGAAAACACTTTTGGAAGACTAATAACTTCAGGTTCAGATATTTTCTTGAGAATCCAATCATATGGTTAGATGCACAAGACAACAATATCAATGTCTATATCCTCAAAATCATTTAAGTCACAAAATACAAAAGATAGAATGTATTTTAATTCATAAAATACAAAAGATGGAATGTGTCATTTAATTCATAAATACAAAAGATGGAATGTATCATTTAATTCATAAAATATAGAAGATGACATGTATTTTACAGAGCCCCCTAAGGAAAATTAACAAGAATTTATACTTAGTCAAATTTTTCAAGTTTCATCAAGAGCAAGTTTCCATACCTTTACAGAATGATGTCAAATTTTAACAATGACTTCATGAGAGGACTATAACACCATCATATGTATTTTCAACCTCATCACACATGCCACATGGCATGCCATCACTTCCTTTGTCATTAATGAACTCCTTTGAAATCAATCCCAACCATACTCAATAGTTTACTTTGTTGGATTTGTGACATTAGAATAGTACTAGGGGTGTTTCTCCTTGGTGGGTCCCTGGGATGAAACTTGTATTGTTGAACAATTTCAAAGTCTTGGGTTTTGGTTAGTGAGAGGTAATGCAATTTCTACACTAAGGGGTCAACTTGGTAAATACCTTGATTGGGATCTTGTGGGTAGCACGACCATGGTTGTTTTCCAAACACACTTGTAAGCGATGACGAAAATTAGTTCTTCTACCCAATTTGAATCCTATGCCTTGAGATTGGATTCACCATGTGTCTCTGAAAGGATTTAGGTTGCAACTTACAACTGACCATAGAATGATGATCGTGGCTCGGACTAGTGTACCGCTAACTCTGTTGGATTAGTGACATGGTAATATTAATAGGGGCGCCTCTCCCCATGGGTGCATGGCCTGAAACTTTTCTTGTTGGTCAATTTCAAAATCTAGGGATTTGGTCAATGAGAGGCAGTGTAACTTTTGCACCAATGGGTCAACTTGGGAAATAAATTTCACTTGATATTAGTCATTTTCCAATGACAACATGGGGATATACAAATTAGGGTTTCTAGGATTTATAATACTAACTATGGTTTAGGATACAAAATAGGGCCAACTTTAGATTATTGAACAATGTACATACTAGGGCATTCATTTTATTAAGTATTTCATTGCTTGACCCTAAGCATAAGTTGTTTGAAACAATTTAATCTTGGTAAATTCATTGTGGGAAAATTACCTATCTTATTAAAAATATTAGTGAGGTTTTTGTGAACAATGTATTTAGAGTTTGGATTGTGGTTTTACTATAGTTTATTGACCAATGCACAGAATAGGGCATGCATTTTACTAAGTAGTTCATAGCTTGAATATGAGTATAATTGTTTGAAAAAATGTTGTCTTGGAATAATAAATTCTAGAAAATGACCCATCATTTAAAAATATGAAACATGTTTTTGTGAACAATGTAACTAGATTCAGGACTATGGTTTTAATTTTAATTATTAACCAAGGTACATACTGTTAATGTAATTGTAACTTTGGAATGTATTCACTTGTATTTCTTATCTATTGTAGCCCAATATTTATTCCGGGATGTTCTTATGTCATGTCATGCCCCGATGTTCTAATCGGGAGAATAAATAATGTAAACAAGTCATGCCAAGTCATTGTGGGTAACCCTCCTATTGTCTAAGGGTTAAAGTCCCCGCAGTTCCGGGGCACTAGGGTTATTAGACTCTGCTAGAGAGGTCGTCCCTAGTAGGGTTTTAGTCATGCCAATATTAGTATAAATATAGAGCTGGACTCTCTATTTAGCACACATCAAATACACACTCAAGTGTAGCACATAGTTGAGGAAGAAGAAGACACCAGGGCTAGATAAGAAGAAGGTTACTGTTGTCGAGAGATCACTTACTATTTTGGGTTTTACTTTGGTGCTGATTCTATCTCTGAGGAAGTTGTGGGGTTTTCTCCATTTATGGTTTACTCGAGGAAAACACTGTGTTCATTGTCTCTTATGTTTTGATTGCTGTGCTTGTTGTTCTCTCAGTTAAAGATCCTAATGTTATGCTAGCTTAATGTTAAAAATCTAACATGGTATCAGAGCTAACTTGAGAAGAAGACATTATGTAGCTATGGGAAATAGGGATTCCTACTTTGTGGATCTCTCTCCATATATTTTTAGCAAAAGAAGGTTGGAATAACTCTCCTCCCTAGGGCGCATCTTTATGTCGAAGCAGAATCCAATTCTGAGGTTTTTCAGTTTTGGACCCAACACTACTGTTGAAAATTAGGGCTTTTCACAGAAGAGGAATTTTTGAGTGAGCCCAGTCCTGGATTGATCTCCTCCCCAAAATCAAAGTTAGGGATAAATTTCAAGGCATTTGCGTGGACAAAACTCCAGAAAAGGAAAACCTAATTTGCTCCTGAACCAGCTCTGCAGGATTTTCAGCTCCAAATCTAGATCTGACATCTTGACCTGGTAAGATCTAAATCTTTTGCATTTCCATTTGAGGTTCTCAGTTAAGATGTCTCATCATACCAATATTGATGAAAATCTTGAGGGAGCTAACAACTTCTGAGCTTGGAAGTATAGGATCTCCCTGGTCCTGGAAGAGAATGAGTTGGACTCCTACATCCATGAGGAGATTCTAGTTCCAGAGGGAGATGAGGAAAAGGCTTTATATAAGAAGAAGTTGGTTAGGGAAAAGAGAATCATTGCTGATTCTATCAAGGATCACCTTATCCCGCAGGTGTCCTCTCTCAAGACACCTAAATATATGTTTGATTCCCTAACCAAACTATTTGAAGGGAAGAACATCAATCGGAAGATGACTCTAAGGAACCAATTGAAGAATGTAAAGATTCAGAATGCTGAGACCATCTAGTATTACTTCACAAGGGTCTCCCAAATCAAACAACAACTAGAAGCTATAGATGAAGAAGTGGAGAATGTAGAAATTGTGATGACAACACTGAATGGCCTCCCGAGGTCATGGGATTCATTCATCCAAGGAATCTTTGCAAGAAAGAAGTTAGTCAATTTCAGCAGACTATGGGAAGAATGTTCTCAAGAAGAATCTTGGATAGTAGCTTGAGAAGAGAAGATGGGAAGTGAAGATCAAGCCCTCATAGTTCACTGCAAGAAAGGTAGAAGAAACCCTCATCACTCCAAAGGTAAGAACTTTTATCATAAAGATAACAATAGAAAGGACCTATCTAGATTGAGATGTTATACATGTGATGAAAGAGGACACTTTGCAAAAGACTGTCCTAGAAACAAGATTAACTCTCATAAGAAGAATAGAAACAAGAGAAGACCTTGTGCTCATGCTGCAAAGGATGATGAACCTTCCAAGAAGAAAACTAGATATGAAAGTGAAGATTCTTCCAATGAAGATGAATATGTTTTGATTTCCGCTCTTACTGGAAACATTACTCATAGAAGCACTGATTGGCTTATATACAGTGGGGCTTATAATCATATGATAGGATTCAAGGAATATTTTTTGAAACTATCAGAACATGAATCACATCACAAGGTGAAGTTAGGAGATGACTACCAGACTCCTATAAAATAGACTCTGGAAAATCTATGAAAATGAAGGAAGTACTGTTTGTACTAGGACTAAAGAAGAACCTTCTCTCCATATCTGCATTAGATGCAAAAGGAATAAGGGTTGCATTCATAGATGGTCAAGTCATCATGTAGCCAAAAGGAAAGACTATTGATGATGCAGTAGTGATTGGAGAATAAGAAGGAGGTTTGTACAAATTAAAAGGCCATCCAGAACAAGCATTGGTCCATGACACAGTAGAGCCAAATGAACTTTGGCATAAAAGGCTTGCACATGTGTATTACAGAGCACTATCTATTGTGAGCAAAGATGTTGAAGGTCTTCTAGAAATCCAAGAAAAAATGATGGGGTCTGCAAAAAATGTGTGAAAGGGAAGAATACAAAGAATACATTTCCCAGTAGTGAAAGCAAAGCAAAAGGAATATTGGAAATCATCCACTCCGATGTATGCAGTCCTATGTCATAAAAATCACTAAGCAGGTATGCATATTATGTTTATTTTATTGATGACTTTTCTAGGAATACATGGGTTTACTTCATGAAGAACAAAGATGAAGTATTCAACAATTTCAAGAAATTCAAAGCCTTGATCAAGAATCACACTAAAAAGAAGATCAAGACCTTTCGATCAGACAATGGTGGAGAATTCACTTCAAATGAATTCAAAGAGATATGCAAAGACTCAGGGATTAAGAGGGAGTTGTCCACTCCTTATAATCCACAACAGAATGGTGTTGCAGAAAGGAAAAATAGAACTATCATGGAAGCTACAAGAGCAATGCTTCATGATCAAGATCTTCCTATGCATATTTGGGCAGAAGCTTCCAAAACAGCGGTGTATGTACAGAACCATACTCCACATAGAGTACTTGAGAACAAGACTCCTAAAGAAGTCTTCTCTGGTAAGAAACCAGAAGTCAGCCATCTCAAAATATTCGGTTGTCCTGTATACATACACATTCCAAAAGAGAAGAGAAAAAAATTAGATCCTTCAAGAAAGAAGGGTATATTTGTGGGAAACTCTGAAAGCTCGAAGGCTTACAGAATATATTTCCCAGGATACAAGAATATTGACATCAGCAGGCATGTGACTTTTGATGAAGACATAGCTTACAACAAATCCAAAAAGAGACCTGATGAAGAACCTGAAGAAGCAGAAGCACACATAATTCATGATACAACCATGAATGAAGAAACTTAAGAAGAAGATCGAGAATATGAAGAACCACAAAGACCTGTAGATCCACCTCAGGAGAAGAATCCTCACAAGAGGAAACCAGCTTGGGTACAGGAAGTGATCCAAGGTGTGGAAAGACATGGGACTCCAGAAGAGAATCATAGAGAAAGAAAAAGGACCAGATCCTGCTCCATGTGTGTAGCATTACTATGTGATTTCATTGATAAAGAACCTTCCAATTATGAAGAAGCGAAAGAACGGAAAGAATGGAAGGATGTGATGATCGAAGAATACCAATCAATCATAAAAAACGATGTTTGGGATGTTGTCCCAAGACTAGAAGGGAATTCAATTGTAACTTCCAAATGGATCTACAAGATCAAGCATGCTGCAGATGGTAGCATAGAGAAATATAAGGCAAGATTTGTGGCTCGTGGTTTCTCTTAAAAAGAAGGAATAGATTATGAAGAAACCTTTGCTCATGTAGCCAGATACACTTCCATCAAATCAGTACTTGCTTTGGCTGCAGTAATGAAGTGGAAGATACACCAGATGGATGTCAAGATTGCCTTCTTGAATGGTGTAGTAGAAGAGGAAGTGTATGTAGAGCAGCCACTCGGTTTTGAGACACATGACAGGAAGTCTCATGTGTGTAGATTGAAGAAAGCCCTGTATGGTTTGAAACAGGCACCCAGGACATGGTACAACAGAATTGACAGCTTTCTATCCAGTTTGGGCTTTACCAAGAGTAAAGCAGATTCCAACCTTTACTACAAGTTTGAAGATGGAAACCTAGTGATGCTTCTACTATATGTAGATGATCTGTTCATCACAGGTATGGATGGGTTGATTGTTGATATGAAGAGAAAGCTTGCTGCCGAGTTCAAAATGAAGGACTTGGGTATGATGCATTATTTTCTAAGCATAGAGGTATGGCAGAATATGGATGGAATATTCCTTGGACAAGGTAAGTATGCAGTAGAGATCTTGAAGAGGTTTGGGATGATGGACTGCAAGGATATCGCCACACCTATGGAATCTAACCTAAAGCTATTAAGTGATGCTTCATCAGAGTCGATTGATGCTATGATGTATCGTCAGATGATTGGATCCTTGATGTACCTGACGAACATGAGACCAGACATTTGTTTTGCTGTGAACACTTTGAGCTAGTTTTTTACAGATCTGAGACATGTTCACTTGATTGCTGCAAAGCATATTCAGAGGTACCTGAGGGGTATAGTTGATTATGGGCTCAAGTATGAGTCGAATAAGAAAATTAACCTAGAGGGTTATGTTGATTCAGATTGGGTAGGAAGTGCCATTTATAGGAAAAGCACTTCAGGGTGTTGCTTCAATATGGGATCAGGTGTGATCTCTTAGTTTAGTAGGAAGCAATACTGTGCGGCACTTAGTACAGCTGAAGCAGAGTATGTTGCAGCTTGTTTAGCTAGTTGTGACGCAGTATGGCTACGGAAGCTACTATCTGATTTATTTGATCTCCATTTGGATGCTACTTGTATACATTGTGACAACCAGAGTCGCATGAAGTTGTCAGAGAATCTAGTGTTCCATGACAAGTCAAAGCATATCGAGATCAAGTATCACTATATCAGGGATATGGTGTAGAGGGGAGTACTGAAGCTCCAATATGTTGCGATGGACGATCAGATAGCTGATGTGTTGACAAAGCCATTAGCTAGGGTGGAGTTTGAGTACTTCAGGGAGAAGCTTGGTGTTCTCCAGATCGAGGTTCCCTCCAAAGGGAAGTGATGAGTCCATGAGCCATTTTGACATGGTGAGAGGATTGGTTCCTTCCATCGTTATATATAAGGGCTGAGCCATTCTATCATGGTGAGAGGATTGGTTCCTTCCATGTCAAATATTAGTGCTGATCCATTCTGATATGACTATAGGATTGGTTCCTACATGATCGGATATAAGGGCTATTTCCATTCTTTGAATGGAGTTGCCTAGTGAGGTACGAGGAAAACTGAGTCTGGGACTGAGGGCCATTCTGATATGACCGTGAGATGTGCTCTCAGATGATTAGATATGAGTGCATGGCCATTCTAATGTGATAGAGGGATGTGTTCCCACTTGATCAGATGTAAGGGCTGAGCCATTCTGTCATGGCTAAAGGATTAGGTTCCTTCCATGTCATATGTGAGTGCTGGCCATTCTGACTTGGTGTCAGATATAAGGGCTACCACCATTCTTGGAATGGAGCTACCTGGTGAGGTACCAAGAATCCTTAGTCTAGGACTGAGAGCCATTCTGATGTGACTGAGGGATGTGTTTCCACATGATCAGATGTAAGTGCAGTGCCTTTCCACAGATGATAGTAGATGTGTCCTATCATGTTGGTGGATGTGAGTGCTGGCCTTTCTACAAATGATAGTAGGTGTGTCCTATCATGCTGGTGGATGTGAGTGCTTTGCCTTTTCACAGATGGTAGTAGGTGTGTCCTACCATGCTGGCGAATGTAAGTACTGTGCCTTTTCACAGATGGTAGTAGGTGTGTCCTACCATGCTGGTGATTGTAAGTGATGTGCCTTTCCACAGATGGTAGTAGGTGTGTCCTACCATGCTAGTGGATGTGAGTGCTGTATCTTTCCATAGATGATAGTAGTTGTGTCCTATCATGCTGGTGGTTGTAAGTGCTGAGAATTTTCACAGATGATAGTAGTTGTGTCCTATCATGCTAGTGAATGTGAGTGCTGGTCCTTTTTGATATGATTATAGAATTGGTTCCTACATGATCAGATGTGAGTGTTGGGCATGCCTTTCTGACAAGTAAGTTAGATGTAAGTGTTTGATGGGCCATTCTGACTTGGTGTCAGATATAAGCACTGAAGAAAGACCTACATGGAGGCTAGGCCTACAACCAACATGAAAAAGGGTTGGCTCTGTAGAACTTCCTGTGACAAGAAGAATCATGAGATAGCACCCGTGATGATCCAGTGATGATGATCTAGCCATGATTATCCAGATTCAATGATGATGCCCAGTGTTGATCCAGATCGAGTGATGATCCAGATCCAGTGATGATGTCTAGTGATGATCCATATCGAGTGATGATCCAGATCCAATGATGATGTCCAGTGATGATCCAGATCGAGTGATGATCCAAATCTAGAGATGAAGATGACTTGAATACAAAGAAGACTTGAAGACGAAGATGAAATGAAGATGAATATGACAAGAAGACCCAGAGAAGAAGACTAGTGATGAAAATTGTGTCAAGAGAATAACTTCCTAGTTAAGAGGGAGTGTTAATGTAATTGTAACTTCGGAATGTATTCACTTGTATTTCTTCTCTATTGTAACCCGATGTTTATTCCGGGATGTTCTTATGTCATATCATGCCCCGATGTTTCAATCGGGAGAATAAATAATGTAAAAAATTCATGTCAAGTCATTGTGGGTAACCCTCCTATTGTCTAAGGGTTAAAGTCCCCGCAGTTCCGGGGTGCTAGGGTTATTAGACTCTCCTAGAGAGGTCAGCCCTAGTAGGGTTTTAGTCATGCTGGGATTAGTATAAATAGAGATCTGGACTCTCTATTTAGCACACATCACATACACACTCAAGTGTAGTGCATAGTTGAGGAAGGAGAAGACACTGGGGCTAGATAAGAAGAAGGTTACTGCTATCGGGAGATCACTTACTGTTTTGGGTTTTACTTTGGTGCTGATTCTATCTCTGAGGAAGTTGTGAGGTTTTCTCCATTTATGGTTTCCCCGAGGAAAACAAAGTGTTCATTGTCTCTTATGTTTTGATTTTTGTGCTTGTTGTTCTCTCAGTTAAATATCCTAATGTTATGCTAGCTTAATGTTAAAAATCTAACACATACCAGGGCATGAATTTTACTAGGTACTTTATATATTGAATCTGAGCATAATTTGTTTGAAAATGGTCATCTTGGGAGATTCATTGTGTGAAAATGACCCATTATTTTGGGAAATTGAGAGAGGTTTTTCTGAAAATTGTAACTAGATTTATGAATACGGTTTTATTTTCAATTATTGACCATTGTAAATAATAAGGTGTAAATTTTACTAAGCAATTCATAGCTTGATTATGAGCATAAGTTGTTTTAAAACCCACCATTTTAGAAAATTCATTGCAGAATAATGACCCATTATTTTAAGAAACTAAAAGAGGTTTTTGTGAACAATGTAACTAGATTCAAACCCATGGTTTTAATTTACCCATGGTTTCAAAATGTGACTACATGTGTTGAAATTGTCACCATGGTTAGACCAGGTACATGCATTGACGATATGGGAGGGTTTTAAGAATCAAGGAGATAATTTTCATCATAATTTCCATCATCATGATGATAATTTTCATCATCGTCCTAATCATATTCATCATGCGTCAACTTGTCCATCCATGGAAACAAAGATTAAACCTAGCGTATCCATCTTTGTGGTGAAACAACTAATGATCAAGATGCCAATTTCCATGTCTGTGTGTTTTTATTATGGAATTCTTTAAGGAAATTAAACCATGATTCTTTTAAGATAATAAATCCCAAAATACATTTCTAGGATACAACATGGAAGTGGTTTAATGGTTAATTGATTAGGGATTATAATGGGTAAAAGGGTTAAATGACATCGATCGACCCCGCACAATGAGCAGTGAATGCAGACAATATTGAAATTTATTCAAATTTTCCCTATATGCATTGAAATTTGACATGATAATACTAGACACATGAATTGATGGTATGGTAGGTTTTCAAGACTCAAGTATATCTAATGTACCCACATAATATTTGAGAAATTCCACTTTTCCATCAGCATTCAATATGCATCTCTCATTGTCATCATTTTTCATTCCCTTCTATAGAATATTTGTCGGAACACTATTTAAATTTCATGGAGCTTTTAAAATACCCATCATAATTTTCATCTATCAAACACACATAGTGAGTAGTGAATGGTGCCAACCTTGAAATTTCTTCAAAATGTGAAGGTATTCGTTGAAATTTTACATCGTTAGAAAAGGCACATGCCTTAACAGTATGGGAGGGTTTTAATACTCAAGGACATCACTCTCATTATCATGGATATACTTTTATTTTTCATCATAATCATATTAATTATGACCCATATTTTCCATCCATGGAAACAAAGATAAAACTCGACATACCCATCAATGCAGTGAAACCACCAATGAAGATTCCAATTTCCATGTATTTTCCCTTTTCTTATGGCATTATTCGAGAAAATTAAACCCTGATTCTATTAATCTAATAAATCCCAAAATATATTTCTAGTGTCCATCATTCAAGTGTTTTAATGTTTAGTTGCTTAGGTATTATATCGGGTCAAGGGTTAAATGACATTGATTGACCCTGCACAATGAGTAGTGAGTTTGCCCAACGTTCAAATTTCTTCAAATTATGCATGTATGCATCAAAATTTGAGATAGAAATACTAGAATCATGCATTGATGGTATGGGAGGGTTTCAATATTTAAGGATGTCTGGTGTCCCCACATAATCTTTGATATCCTCGACGTTTTCATCAATGTTCAACATGCACGTCTCATTGTCATCATTCATCATTCCCATCTATCGAATAATTGTTGGAGCTTCATTTAAATGTAATGGAACTTATAACACTCTCATCACCAATGTTATCCATTGACCCCACACAGTGAGAAGTGGGGCCAATGTTAAAATTTCCTCAAATATGAATGTATGTGTTTAATTTTACATGGTTATACTAGAAAAATTCATTGACGGTATCGAAGAGTTTTAATACCCAAGGGAATAATTATCATAATTATGGTTGTAATTTACATTGTCATAATAATCATATTCATCATGACCCAATTTTTCCATCCATGGAAACATAGATTAATATCAACATACCCATGTTGGTAGTGAAATTGCTAATGAAGATGTCGATTTCCATGTGTTTTTCTTTTTCTGATGGCATTGTTAAAGACAAATAAAAATGATTCTATTAATATAAGTCATTCCAAAATAAGTTTCTATAGTCCAACATTCAAGTGGTTTAATTGTTAATTTATTAGGGCTTATATTAGGTCAAAGGCTTGGTGAAATATTTCAATATGTTTTGTAATATAAATTAATGAACAAACTTTGCATACATTTTTCCTAATGAAAAATCCACTAATCCACTTTGTCCTGATGAAAAATCCACTAATCAAGTTTGCATATATTTTTCCTAATGGTTTGGATTTACATTGTTACATATACAATATAGGTAATTATATTTTTTAACATTTAAATATTTAATGTATTGTTATTCAATAGTATCCTCATCACAGGATCATCTCTTTACATCTAGTATTTATACATGATAATAAAAACCATATTCCCACATTACAAGATATCTCCTCATTTGTGAAAGACCATTTATATTATTGAAAACAAATATAATGATGAATATTTAAATACTTAATAGTGTCAAAATTGTATTGAAACAACATTTTGTAAAATTCCAACTCGACCTTTCTTACACATCATCTAGACATGTTTAATTCATATTCTGTTCTGTTTGAATCAATACTTGTGTCTTCTATTTTAGTTTGATTTTTTTTATTAACCCATTCTAATGTGCAATCTTCATCCCTTCCCCCAAGCATGTCAGTGGGAAGTGGAGTATTCTTATAGGTAAAGATATGATCATGAAGGGGTTTCTCCACTATGGTAGGGTTCACATTAATGGCGGAGACCTCCTTACTGGCTGGTGCCGATAGAATCCGGTGACTGTAGCAGTCGAACCATATGACATTCTTGGTGTTCCTTCTGGGTATGTTGTTTTTACTTTTGTCTTTTGCTTTCTCTAAACACTGTCATAAGTTTTCTTTAGGTCCCTCCTTTACCATCATCGGCCTTGTCTCACATGGAGTCCACCCCCTTTGAAGGGGGTCTAGTACCAACCATGTCATAAAAAAGTGGGAACTGTTATTTTTTTGCTATTTTTGGAGTTTTTTTTTCACGCGGTTCTTTCATGCTGGTGGGAGACTTCTCCTATGTTTTTTTCCTGTTATTTCCTTGGCGGTTGCATTTTATTACCATTTTTTTGGGATTGGAGCCTTGTTGGCTTTATTTATTTTTATCCTCTCTGATACTATGTCCTTGATTGACCATCAAGGAGGTTTCCATATTTTTGGTTGTAACCCTTTGGGCTGATGTGGCTCCTTGCCATTTTTCCCAAGATTGGACCCATGTTGACTTATTTTATTTCTTGCCCGATGTCACTATTATTATTGTTGTTAGTCAGAGTTTTCTCCCTCCCTTTCTTTTTAGCACATAGTCTCTTGAATTTTATGCTCACTTTTTTGTTTTTTTGTTGCCTGTTGAAGGAAGGTACTCTTTTGAGGTCTATAGATAAACCCTAGTATTAATACCACTTCACCTTGGGACCTCTGGGATTTCTACTTGGGAGGACTATCTCTGGTTTTGAATACTTTTCTTCATTGTGGTTTTCTTTTCATCGGGTGATACACGGTCTATTTCTAGGTTTTAATTTGACTCGCTCTCCTCATGGGTACCCTTTTCTAGACCTGGGTTGATTCGGTTCTGATTTCTTGGGGTGGTTAAGGGATTTGTTCTCGGTGCCATTAATTGGCCTAAACGTGTGGTTCCCTTTCCTTGTTTATAAAAAGTTGTCGGTCTATTGAATATGGATGTTGGGCACCACATTACTCCATGGGTAGCAGTCATTGCACCTCGGACTTGTCATCTGGGTGGTCACTCCTCAACCAATGATCATATGAATGTCAACACTATAAAGGCACTTGAAGGTGAGAGCAGCTACGTTATTTGCCATGACATATACATGGACAAGGTTGGATCCCTTTGTAGTAGGGTGTTGGTAGGCAGACTTGAATACTGCAACATGGGGAAAAATGAGTGGGTAGAATGGGCTACATTACACTGGAAGCCTATTTTGACCTATGTGCCAACCATTAGATTGCTGGCTAACAAATGGATTGTATTTGTGTTCTTGGAAGACAAGGATGCGACTCTGATCCTTAACTCCCTCTCGACCATTAATAAGGGGTCATTTGTGTTGAGTAGATGGAATGTGGATTTTGACCCACTGCGGGAGAGGGTGGTCAAGCGCCATCTCTAGGTGCTTCTTCCTACGTTTCCCTTTCCACTCTAGAGTAAATATTTCCTAGAAGGCCTTTCCAACTCATTGGGTTGTTTTGTTGCTGTGGAAGAGGACTTCCAGCTCATCTTTGACAAGGAGATGGTGAAAATATTGGTTGAAATGGATGTTTCAAAAGGGCTACTAGTTGAAATTGAGATACTATGCAATGAATTACCTATCTGTCAAAGGTTAGAATACTTAAATATCCCCTTCAGGTGTAACTAGTGTCATGAATTAGGACACATCCATCTTACTTTCCCGACCCTTCTGCACAACGAAAACCACTTGGACATTTCAGGAGAAGTTTCTCCTCATGACTGTTCTTCTTCACCTAGTCCCACACCAGCTCAAGCTTTCTCATCATGTCCTCCTAAAGGTATGTACAAATATCACTCACCTACCAAATATGAAGATTTAATGTGAGGGGAGATTTTTTTTTTTAGGATGTGGAAACTTGTGTGGCCCTTGCTACTTCTCGGTATTATGATCCTACCTTGGTATCCCCTTGGTCTCTTCTTAAGAAACAACTTCCCTTGTAAGACTTTTTTGACTTTCCCTACTTACCTTCTTGGGAGGCTTTTCCCTCTAGGGCTGCTAAGACTACCTCTACAATCTTCAATCTTGATGACTTCCCTCCTCTTGCTTGTCTTGGGAACTTAGTACCAACCTAGTGGCCTCCTGATATCCCTCATTCTTCCCCGACCTTTTATGACCCAACTCTCATGAAGTCACTCTCTATTTTCTCAGCAAAATCTCCTTTGTCCCTATATACCATTCCTTTTGAATCCATTCTCTTCGAAAATGTTACCATTAGGAAACCAAAGACAAAACCTTCCACTGAACCTCCGGTGGGATCTGGGCCCCCTCCTTACACTCCACTTTCAGTCAGAATAAAAAATGATGCTAGGGATTCCTCCCTTAGCCATGTAGCCTCTCCTTCAAGGGTGCTTAGAGAAATGTCACCCCCTAAAAGTGGCCACCAGTGAAGATATTGTCCCTAAATGTATGTGGCTTCAGAGGGTTAGCCAAACAAAAAAACCTTCGCTCTCTTCTTCTTTCTTTTTCTCATGACATGGTACTTCTCCAAGAGACCATGTACAACCATTATCTTGTGCTTCTTTCTTTCTCTAAAATTCTAGCTGGGTGGGAATTCTATGCTCTAGAATCTTCGGGCCTCTCAGGAGGACTCTTAACTGGGTGGAAGCCTCTTTCTTTCCACTACAAGGCTTTGGAGACCTATGCTGATATCCTTGTAAAAGCTAGGTTCTGGGGATCTTTGTTATCAACCCAAATGGCACTTCTCCATCTGAGTGCTGACAATTCCTTATGTTGGTACACAAAAGGACATTTTAGGATTGAAGTTTTCCAAAACACTATAGATGGGCATGACATGAGATTCATTTACCTATCAAATAGCTTGCTACATTATTTTTCTAAGTGTGGATTGGCGTATGCGACTATATCCATTGAAAATAGTGTACATACGCGACTATTCTCATTGACAACTCACGTACTGTATGTGACTATCTCCGTTACAACCCACATACAGATCTATACGTGGGTTTCCTTTAAGAGACTCATGTTTCATATGTGGGTTGCCTATATTAATAGTCACGTACGTCTCCATTTCACATTTAAAAATATAAATCATGATTAATGGATATTAGTTAGGCCTTAATCATCAACTACCCCAACCATCTCAACCTCCTCAACCTTTGAAACTACTCTATTTCCTAAAGTATAAATATAGGACTTGGGGAGGGCATTAAGGAATCAATTTTGGAGAGCAAAGTTATGTTGGTGGTATACCTTCAGAAGTCTTGGAGTAGCAGAACTCAAAGTCCTTTGGTTGTAGAGGAGTCCTTGTCTCAAGCGTTGGGTTGTACACTTATCTCATTCACTGATTGTTAATAAAGAGAATTCTTCTTCCAACATTGTGTTGAGTTTTTTTCATGTATTAGGGTTTGATGAATATATTTGATTAAGAAATATATATGTTGTTTATCTAACCTATTATATATACATGTATAATATTGTACTTGGAGAATTTTCTCTTTGTAGGTGAAGGAGGTGCGTCCCTAAAAGATTTGGAGAGAAGCAGAGTGGAAGAAGATAAATCTTGGATCAATCGTCGGTAATCGGGTGAGTCCAATATTTCTTCGTATTTCCTTTCTGTACTTAGCTAAAGGTAATTGTCTGCAAGTTTTTGATGTAAGTTGGTAACCCCAAACCCTAGGTTATAAGGGTTTTTATTCCTGAACAATAGAACTGGCGACTCCGCTGGGGAGCCCAGACTGCTGTGGGTTAACTCTGTAGATCCTTGCCAATAATTGCTTTGATTCAGTGTGTGGTGTTTTGTCTTGGTTCAGACTTGTAATGGTGCTTTGAAGTCCTTTATAATTTTTATTTTTTTTTAAATTTAACTCCTGTACACAGGTTGTTGTGCTACACAGTCGCGTACAGAGGTATGTGTACGTAGGTTGCGCTATTGCACAGTCGCGTACAGTACACGGGTTGTTCTTGTACATAGTTGCGTACAAGCCTGAGCAACAAATTTTTTTAGGGTTGGGTTGCTTTTCCCTATCCTTTTGTGGATTTTTTCTTAGAGGTCTTCAGTACTGGCATTGCACTGTAGGTTTGATGACCCTGTTAACCATACTTTGTGCTTTCTAGTAATCCCTTGAGCTTTTATTTTTTGGATTGTTTTTCTGTTAGAAACTTGAAGTGGATTGGCCTGTTGAGTGAGAGGTTCGAGTCCTAGTTTTTTTAATCAATGATCAGGGCTCTAGACACCGTTTATCCTTTTCTATATCCGGGTAGTGTTGATTTGTCACTTGCCTTTGATTGATTTCAATGATTTCCATTCATTGTGTCTTCCCAAGATAGGGTTTTTCCAAGTCTTCCTTAGGTGGTTGATCTTTGGTTTTATGAATCTGCTTTACTTCTTATTGCTTACTTTATACAGTTAATTTATTCAAGCATACTCAAGAATTTTTCATTTAGGTGCATAGTAGTCTTTGAGGAATTTGAAAAGTGAAAAGAAACATTAGAAACTTTTCCATTTGAATTGCATGTAGTAGTTTTATTTTGAGTTTTTAAATAAAATCTCAAAAATTACAAAAATATATTCTTAGTTTTCTCTTTATTAGTTGCATTTTCATCAGTTTATATTTACAAAAAAAAGAAAAGAGAATCTTGTTTTAAAGTAGTGATAATTTGCTTTGGAATTATACACCTGTTGTTTTTACATTTCTTATCGAGTCAATAGCATCATAGTATTTCACTCCACTTGCATTTTGAGTAAAAATAGCCCTTAAAATAAACGCTATAATTAAAATTTATTAGTAATTTTTGTTTTATAGGGACATACACCTAGTAGCTTAGGCTAGACTGGATAGGAAGTGTAAACTCCCCATAAGTATTTAAATTCAGACATCATGGGCCAATCGATAGGTAAATCCTTCTCTTTATCGATAGTATCTGGGAAGCTCCTCTCAGATGGGAGTCAAGCACGAGGCCATGTGGAGGCATTGGACTGAGGAGATAACCCTCTGATTCCTTGTCGAAACATAAACCAAGGTTTTTATGCATTTGGGGATTCTATCCTAGATAGAGTTTCGGGCTCAGCTACCCTGCCCATGCGTACAAATCAGGCTTGCGACTGTCCCCCCAGACTAGTGGCATAGTTAAGGTAGCCTCTAGTCTATTGACATCTAGGGTTCATACACAGGTAAACTGGAAGGCTATTTCTGGTTCACCTTGGACGGGCTTGGAAGGTAACCCTTGTTGAAAGTGTAGGAGGGTAGTGGGTGATTCCTTCACTTGTGCCTAAGAACCTCTTCAAGGACACCAAGAAACTGTCTTTCAGCTTTCTTCGGGAAAGCATATCTTTTACCTTTTCTGACTGTTGAGACTATAGGAATTTTTGTAGTGATTTCTCTGTGGTTTGTCTATGTTTAGCCGACCTTAGGGTTTGAAAAGTCAAATTTACAATCATGGAGGACAAACCTATTAGAAGGTCACTAAGGTTGCAAAACCTTCTTCCTCTTATCACATTGGAACCTCCCCCTCCCCCTCAAAGGTGGAGATTGGAAACAGATGGTACTTTTGAACCGATAGGAGTTAGTGAAGTTCCAGGTGATCCAAAACTTAGGGCAAACCATATTAATTTAAACACAGTTGAGATAGAATACTTGCAAGCTGGAAAGTTTGCAAGGAATTTTAATACACCTCTAACTAACTTAAACGATCCTGTGATCGTTCAGGTTTGTCCTTTTGATCCACCCGTGATTGGTGTCCTTGTGGGAAGGATGATGTCTACTGCAGGAGAAAGTTCTTTTACCTTCACCTCAGCCGCTCCAGCTGAAGGGGTGCTACCTCCCTTGGTAAGTACCCCTAGAACAAGCATACCTACTATGCCCTTAACTCCAGCAAGCTGAGTGGTTCGACCACCAGCTCCCACAAGACTAGAAGGTGCTTCTAGTGGTATGGTCACTGGGATTCCTAGTGTACCTATATTTCCAACCTCCTTCACACACACTGCCCAGAGTGGTCTTATAGGATCCTCTGCTTTTGTCCAAGGATTTCCTTGGAATGGGGGACACATTCCCCCATCCACTCCATACGTAGGCCCATCACCCTCTTATGTAGGGGTGTAGTTTGGAAACAATAACCATTATTGTCAAGGTTTCCAAACTCCGGTTTCTGCTTCGTTCATGAGCTCTCCCTTTTTTCTTTTTAGCAGAGGGATACCTACTCCTATACTTCAAACCCCAATTTCAAATGGGGCAGCCAGAACCTCTTATACTATACCTTACACAAATAATTCTGTGGCTTATGGATGGAACCCTTTTCAAAGCAACACATCCACTTCAGAATCGGCAGCAGGGGGCAACCCCACCTTAACATATGGGAACACGGGGGTAGGTCCCTCTAATCCCCAAACTGGTACTTTTAGTTCTCTAGTTAGACCTAAGCTTCATTTCCTCGCAATATTAAACTTGCCATATTTGTCTAAACTAATGAATAAACTGGTGATACATGATCCCTCTTGGCCACCTGTCCCTACCAAGTTGCCCTCAGACATCCCAAAATTCGAAGGAAAAGTTGGTGAAGATCCTGGGGCTCATGCCACCACTTTTCATTTTTGGTGCTCTTCCAACTCACTGAATGAAGATTCAGTTTGGTTGAGACTGTTCTAAAGAACATTGATGAGTACTGCAGCAAAATGGTACATTGAGTTGCCTTCTATTGCGTTTAGCAGTTTTTAGGACTTGGCTAATGCATTCCTTAGTCACTTCCAGCTTCCTGTCCGATACGATTTCAAAACGGACTTGTTATTTACCTTCTAGCAGAAAAAGGCCACCCATATCTTGGATCACATCCAAGAGTGGAGGAGACAGAAGAGCCTTATTAAAGCCACTATTCCTGCTGAGTTCTTATTAGAATGGTTCCTTAAATCCCTATTTCCTTATATATCTAAGGACGTATCTACTTCAGGAGTGACGAATGAGGAAGAAGCTATCCTCAAGGCACTGAGGCCAACACACGATGCAGAGAAACCTAAGCCTAGACCCCATAACAATGGTGTGGTTGGTTCCGTAAATTCTCACACTATAGAATCTTTGGCGAAAAAGCTCCATCAGCTGTCCGTCAAACATTCTAGGGCAGAGGAAGAAAAGGCTGCCCCATCACCCCAAAATGCAAATGTTTTTGTACAAACCTCTCAGAAGGACAATCAGCAGCCTAGTGGGAAAAAGAAGAGAGGAAATAAAGGGGAGGGAAATCAAAACAAGCAAAAACCCGCAAACAATGTTGATGGGGGCAAGAAAGAAAAGAAGGAAGTGAAATTCGCATGTAAGTTGTGCCATGAAGATCACCTCACCCATCTTTGTCTACTTATGGAAAAAGCTCAAAATCTGTAAAAAGCTCAACAACTGGCTATCCTGAAGGATCCTTTTCCCCAAGGATAGAATCATGCTTCAGCTTCAAATGCAGCAAGGGGCACCCCAAATTCCCCTGACCCCAATTATATCAACATGGTTCGATCTCAAACTTTACTACAGACTAGGAATAAGAACTATGAAAAAGAGACCTCGGAGAAGGGTAAGTCCATAGGTGAAACTTCTAACCCTCTCACGATTGAGAAACCTGCCGAAATTATGCCCAAGATACCGAAAGGTGTCTTTAAGAAGACTTTGCATAATCCTAATGCTAGGGCCATAGAAAACTACTCTGTAGTTGAAGGCTTAGCCTAGACACATTGTGCAATGTCGACTTTAGAGGTGTTACAAAGTTGTCCCACCTAGCGGGATGCACTCTTAGCAGCCTTAGGCAGTATGGACTCATCGAGTCTCATGGAAAAATTTAATTTGTCTGATGTCAAAATTTGCCTACCATATCATGTACCCTTGTCGATAGATGTCATCGATGGTGGAAATACCATTGGAAGGGCAGTTGTTGATGAGGGTTCTTCTACATGTGTTATGTCCTTGTCATGTTGGAAATCTCTTAGATCCCCAGAGCTGGTCCCATCAAACACCCTGCTTACTACTTTCGACGGAAGGTCATTCCATCCACATGGTATCCTACTGGCTTTTGAAATTAAGCTGGAAGGGAAAGCGGTGTCTGTTGAGGTGGAGGTGATTGATGCACCTTTGGACTATAATTTTCTCTTGGGAAGAAGATGGACTTATGCCATGTATGCTATTGCATCGGTCGTCTTTCGGTTGGTAGTGTTTCCACGCAAAAGGAAGTTGGTTACTGTTGACCAACTCAATTTTACTCGAAAAGGCCACATGGAGTGTAATGAGTCCACTGTGCCATTGGTTGATCAGGTCAAAACTGCTTTAGAGAGATTAAGGGCTAGAATGTACACATCATTGATGGGCACATTTTATCTTCCAACTCCTATTAATTATATAGGTTCTACTAGTGTGGGGAAGTCCATAGCCATGGTTGTTGATAGGAATGATCCTTGGGTTCTCCCTTCCCACCTTGAACCTGAAGTGCCCTTATCGGAAGCGGAAGTGGATTATCAAGCTATCACCAATACCGAATCTCGATGTTGATCCCATTCCGGTCCCCCTCACAGTCTCAAAGGAACTGGAAGAAGTCTATCTGCCTACTTGGGCATAAAACTCTTTGCATTCTACAGATTTCTTAGATATGGTTTTACCTTCTGATGAAGCCATTCTAGAAGCCATGTGTGGATGAGATAAGATCTATGAATATCTTCACCATCGATCCTATTTTCTTCCAAAATTAAGCAGGATAGAGAATTAAGAGTTTCATGTGAGACTGGAAGACGATGTTGATATGCTCGTTAATCCCTTACCAAGGGAAGGAATGTTTGCTGAGGGGAATATGGCAAATATTTCTGCTACCATCCCTATCAACATCTCTGTAAATCTTGACACTGTGGAAAATATACATATCGGCGCAAACTGCTCTCCTAAGGGGATTGCAATCTATACAACCTTGTTTAAGGAATTTCACAACGTTTTTGAATGGTCATATGAAAAGATGCCAGGAATTGATCAATATATAGTCAAGCACAAGATACAAACATACCCTGATGCTAAACTTGTTCAAAAAAAGTTGAGACCTGTTAACTCGCATAAAGCGGCAGCAGTGAAGGCTAAAGTGGAAAAACTCCTGAAAGCTAGTTTTATTTATCCCATAGATTTGATGGAATGGGTATCCAACCCTGTTCTTGTTGATAAAAAGCAAGGGACCATACATGTTTGTACTGACTTTAGAGATTTAAACAAATCTTGTCCTAAGGACAACTATCCCACGCCATTTATAGATCAAATTAATGATGCTTGCATGAGAAGTGAAGTCTTTGCGTTTATGGATGGTTTCTCCAAATATAATCAAATTCAAATTAAACCAGAAGACCAACATAAAACAACTTTCATTTGTCCTTGGGGTACCTTCACGTACAAGAAAAATCCCTTTGGATTGAAAAATGTTGGGGAAACCTTTTAGCAAGCAATGAATTTTTCCTTTCATGATACTAAATCCATTGTCGGACCTTACCTTGATGATCTGCCTG
Source organism: Pseudotsuga menziesii (assembly GCA_001517045.1). Classification (NCBI taxonomy): domain Eukaryota; kingdom Viridiplantae; phylum Streptophyta; class Pinopsida; order Pinales; family Pinaceae; genus Pseudotsuga; species Pseudotsuga menziesii. The sequence continues at coordinate 31,552 of LPNX010963520.1, read as the reverse complement.
CACATTCTCGTAAGAGGATCGATCATCCAGATCACTTGTGTTTGATTTTTGAACGATGCAGATACTATAAAATTCACTTGAATCCCCACAAGTGTGTGTTCTGTGTTGAGTCAAGGAGATTGCTCAGATTCATTGTCTCTAACAAAGGCATTTAGGTGGATCCTTTAAACATTGAGGCCATTGTAAATCTGCCTCCTCGTTCTATCAGGAAGTTTCAGAGCCTACAGGTAAAGTCCAATTTTCTTCAACGTTTCATTGTAAACTATGCCAATATTACTAAGGGTTTCATGCACCTGTTAAAACAGGACACCCCATTTGTTTGGGATGAAATTTCACAACTCGCATTCAAGGCATTGAAAAAAGCTTTGTTGTCGGCACCGTTATTTCATCCGCTAGATTACTCTAGGGATTTTATATTGTATTTGGCCGCATCTAAGTCAACCATAGGGGTGGTCCTAGTCCAAGAGGACAATAAGCTCCAAGAGCATGTTGTTTAATATCTTAGTCATGCTTTAGCCAAACTTGAACTAAGGTACTCCCACATCGAGAATTTGGCCTTAGCAGCTGTTTATGCTGTTCAGAGGTTACGTCACTACACCTTACTAAGGACTACGATGGTACTAGAATATGTTAATCCTTTTCAATTTGTTTTGTCCCGATGGATAGTTGGAGGAAAATTCAACAAATGGATAGTCATTCTCCAAGAGTTTGACTTGGATTTTCAATCTGCCAAATCCAAAAAATCCTTAGTTTTTGTTGAGCTTATTGCAGAATTTCTAGTAGAAGAGGATGTAGCTGTTGAAGAAGACTCATTCCCAGATGAGCACATCTTTTTTATTTCCATCTTTGACCCCTGGTACAGAGATATACTTATCTATCTCCAGACTTTGAAGTATCCTGTAGCTTTATTGTGGGAAGAAAGACGTAAACTACGCCTACATGCCAAGAACTACCTCATCATAGGAGATACTTTATACTGTAGGGGGGTAGATTCCGTTTTGCGTCGATGTATTACCCACGAGGAAGCACATATTTTCCTAAATGATGCCCATAGTGGAGCATGTGGGGATCATTTATCTGGGTTAGCAACGGCCCAGAAGATATTACATGTTGGTTATTTCTGGCCCACAGTCTTTAAAGATTGTGTGGAAGCCATGAAGCGCTATCATCCTTGTCAACTTTACACCAGAATGATGTGGTCGCATCTCTCCCATTATTTCTTGTTATCTTAGTGGGCCCCTTCATGAAGTGGGGGATTGATTATGTGACATGTAACCCAGCCTCGGCTGGGGGGCACAAATATATCATTGTCGCTGTGGACTATTTTATGAAATGGGGAGAGGTAATGCCCACCTTTAAAGTCGACAGGGAAACTACAACTTTTTTCGTGTTCAATCAAATTATTGCACGATTCGGTATAACTAAAGTAATTGTCACTGACCATGGCAGTAATTTCCAAAATAGCATGATGATTGAATTTACCTCTATGCTAGGATTTAGACAAGAACATTCATCTTCTTTATATCCTTAAGCAAACGATCAAGTCGAGACTGTTAATAAAACTTTGAAGACTATCCTCAAATGTACTATTAATGTAGCCCATTCCAACTGGAATATCATGCTATATCCTACACTTTGGGAATATTGGAGTAATGTAAAAACTGCTACAGGGTTTTCACCCTTCCAACTCATCCATGGAGTGGAAGTTGTTACCCTGATTGAATGTGAAATCTCGTCTTTAAGAATTGCTATTCATATGTTACCTGATACGACTGAGCTTGAAGAACATCTATTACATTTAGAACATCTTGATGAACAGTGTAGAGATGCACTAATAGCAAACCAACCTCATAAAAATAGGGTTAAAAGACAATATGATAAATCGGTCAAGCCTCGAATTTTCTCTGAGGGGGAACTTGTTTTTCTCTGGGACCAAGACGAAGAACCCCTAGGGCCAGGAAAGTTTAGGTCTATGTGGTTAGGACCTTATATCATGTCAAAAGTGTTAAAGAAGGGCGCATATGAATTGATATATTTCTATGGGAATAAGTTGGCTGAGCCTAGAAATGGGCTCTACCTAAAAAAGTACTATGCTTAGGCTTCACACTTTTTCTTGTATTTTATTGTATGTATTTTTATGTACACTGTTCATCAGTTTGTGTTTTTTATACCATATGTTGGTTGTTTCAAATGTATTCCGACAGGTTCGTAGGTTTCGCTAATGGCGCTAGTCACCACACTTGTAATTTAGCTTCGACTACATGGGTCATTTATTCACCCTCAGGATAGTTAGTTGCCTTAGGAGGCGCTTGTTTAGGTCCTGCTTCCAATAATGTGGTTGAATATAGGGCTGTCATTTAGCTTCTATGGGATGCTTTGTCACATGGTATCACTCAGCTAGAAGTGCGACTGGACTCTCAATTGGTGGTTTCCAAACTCAATCGGGCTTATCAAGTGTGGAACCCTATTCTATTGCGTCATTTTATGCAAGTTAGGTTATTGGAAAGAAATTTTGAGTTCATTACATTCAATCATTTTCCAAGGAATCAAAATTCATTAACTGATGCATACGCTAATTACATCTTGGATGGGCATTTAACACATTTTTCATAAAAATCTACAGCAACACATAAAAAACATTTGTAAATAAACCAGCAATATATATATATAATATATATGTGTGTGTGAATATCTGTCCATATAGATAGGTCGAGTCTCTGATCCTCAGATCCAATCATAACTGTATAATATACAAAAAATGTACAAAATATGGATCAAATTCCATCAAATGCTCCTAGTTCTAAGCTTGACCACCCTGGTCACTTGGACCACCTTGGTCCCCTTGATCACCCTGCACATGGGCTTCTTCAACCTCCTCAGCTTCAACAACCTCAACAGCATCTATGTACACAAGTACTGCTCTAGCTACTCGCCTCAAAAGGCGTATCTAGACATGCGGTACACCAACCACTAGATCTTGCATGATGGCTGGGATGTGCTCAATCCATAAGGTAAGTACTCTCCGGGTAATCCTGGCCAACTTCCCCTCAAGAACCCTAATCAATCCCTAGTCTTCTCCCAAAATAGGACACACATACATGCGTGGATGCCCAGCAGGGTGAACTGGTCCAATATCTGCATTTTGACATTTTAAAAGGATTATAACTCTTATACATATGTATATATCTATATATTTAAAATTCATAAAAATTTTAAAATTTTGAAAATAGAAATTACCTAACTCTCCCCATGCTCCTCCTAGAGGGATGACGAGGTCATTATCACCATGGAAATCCATTCCAACATATGGAAACTACTCCAAGGCTAGAAATTGTCACTCCCACCAAAAGTAGAATTCATCATCATAGACACTCTACACCGATCCACCACCTCCCTAGTGGAGGAAGATATCTCCCCATCTGCTCAGCCTAGGATGACGAGGAGAACGAACTGGAAAGGGTACTGCAGGACTCAATCCCGACACTCTCTCAAAGAAGAAGGCTACTAGTATGCTGGAATAACCAAAAATTTTCCTCCTGCCTCTTTTGCAGTCAGAGAGTTATTTTCTTATAATCGGGATCACTCCCGAGCACCAGTCATATAGGGCTCCTTGCATACAATCTAATGCTAGTCTCATCTGGTTCTGAGTTGCAAGGTGAAGTGATGATGACCCTGCAACCCTCACTATATTGCTCGCCAACACTTGTAAAGGAAAGTTGCGAATGTAAACAATAGGGATGCAGCTACCCCTCTTTTGCATGACTAGCTCACAGTATATATCAATATAGTTCTATACACTTAGAGGGTCACCGCCTCTGTCGGTGCCTTCCAATTTCATTAGAGCTCCCCATCATGATAAACCAACAGTAAAATAGACATCCTTAGAAGTAATCTCCAAAGACTTACCTTGAAGGTCAAACATGCCCAAATCATGATCCCAATAATTTATCAAGAACTCCAAGAGGCAGACATTGGCCCGCATGGGTGAGGTACATAAAAAATTCAATAACCCACTTTGACGTAAAACATTCACTGTGGGGGCATCTTGAAGAGCTTCTTGGTCCATGTCTTGATGTTCTCGCTCCCTCCACTCAAGAACCATCTTTCAATCTAATAACCAAGCAATTGCCAACCATTAGATTCATACAAAATATGAAAATTTTGGCCCTACATATTATTTTTTCACCTCACGCAGCATGCACGACTATCTTTTAAGGAAACCCGTGTACTGTACGCAACTTTCTTTTAGGAAAACTACATACAGAATGCGTGTACGCGACTTTTAATCTACCAAACCCGCATACACAGCGTTGCTGTTTTGAAGGTGTTTAAAAACATGAAATTAGGGCTCAATTTTGATAATTGCTTGGATCAAATGAAAGAGCATGGAGTGTAGTTTTACCTGACACTTGTGGATTTGGGAATGGTCCACCGGATCATCCACACCGAGAAATCGAAGGTAGAGGTATAAACTTGTCTTTTTATGGTTAAAAATCCAAATGGTGAGTTTTTATTCATGTTTTGAACTATTTATAGAAAATTTATTTTTCAAGTGGGTTTTTTTACCTATAGTTCATAATTTTTAAAACTAATACCATATCTTTTCTTCCATGTGATAGGTTTATCATCTTTTATAAGGTGTTTTTGCTCATATAGGATGGTTTTTTGTCATTTCAGATGCATTTTGCATTTATACCTATTCCATCTTAAACCTAGCATTAACATTTTGACCATGGACTATGGTATTTTTAAACATTAGCTCCTTGTCTTTACCATTGTTCTTCTGTGGATAGGGATTTTTTCCCATGAGTATCCTCATTTAGAACCTATTTTTGTTTTTTGATACTCATGATGTAGCTGTCTTAGGTTCAGGGGAATATTTTTAGCTATTTTTCACGCCAAATTGAGCCTCATTTTGGTCTCTTTTTACAAGCTATCCCTTTATAGGACTCCCCTCCCTTATGTGGTTTCTTTAGGTCCAAGTCTAACTCCTTAAAATAGACTTGAATGCTGAGTAAACTTGTCCATTCAAGATCATTAAGAATACGTGAATGGGCATCCACATTGGTGGTAGGTTATCTCTTTCTTGGACCATGTGGAATAATACGAGAAATGATCACTCTCTTTTCTATGGAATTGAGAAAAGTATTCTCAGGTACAGGTTTATCACTTTTCCAGACCCAAGGGACTAAATTTATGGAAAAAGAACACCCGGTATGAGCTCAGTTTTCTCTTTTTCGTGCTCCAGACCTAAACATGAAAAAGATTCTAAGTGTACTTTGTGTCTTTGTCATGATCGTTAAACACCAAGAACAAAGCATCGAGTTTATTGTTGTAAGCCCCATTTCTCATACTCAAATGGATATTTTCGAGTGATCATGCTTTCCTTCACACTCATTAAACTCAAGCTATATGATGTTCTCAAAGGAGCGTTGGGTAGGTGGTAATTTAATCTTTTTTTGGACCTCCTTGACTAAGTACGAAAAAGGTTCACCTTTTCTTCTACGGAAGTTAAGAGAGTTCTTTTTTGGTATGTTTTATACTTTTCTAGCCTCAGGAGACTAAATTGGACGAAAAAGGACCTCCCTGGAGTCTTCTTTGGATTTTTCAGACTCTCTAAATATGAAAACACTGAGTGAGCATGTACTAGTTTGAGCCCATAAAATCCACGAATCAGTGACACTATCAAGCATTATTCCCTCTTCTCTTCAAGCTTGTCAAAAAATGAAGAGAGATCCGAGTTGAATTTCCTGGACTCGTTAAAATTTAACAGGGAAGGTAAGGAAGGAGTTTTCTTTTGGTTCTCAGTTAGTGGCAGCATGTTATCCTTAAACAAAGCACTCTCTATTTTTTTCGATACTCATGTCTCAGTGTTCACTTTCAGTTCAGCTATTACTTCGAGTTTCTTACTCCTCCTTGTGTCAATTCTACCTGGGGAATCTAATCATGTCTCCTACATGAAAGATAAGTCTAGTTGTACTATCTGTAAAGTTAAAAGCTTCCTTGGGTCATCTCTGTGTCGTGCTCATTGTTCAAGGACTTAACCATGTGTCTGATATATATCCTGATTCCATCATTTTCGTATCTGTTACTACTTTTGTCTCCCTTCCTTTACCCAATTCCTAGTCACTCTTGTGATCCGTTGGAGGATCTATTGCCTTCCTTATCACAGTATGGTTCTGCATCAGCATTTCCTGATGACAAAGACCTAGAGTTTTGATGATCACACCTTATGATTCACTTTCATTATTAGTGAATTCCTTTGCTTCAGTTGTCGATTATCACCTATTGATTGACAATCTATTGAATCCGCTCCATGTTTGACTTCAATAACATCTATTCACATGGCTTGGATTGTACTAGTTCTTTGGGAATCTTTATTAAGACCTTAGTTTCACATCCGTGGACTAAGTTGCACAAGATTATGTTCTGGTTACTTACACAGCTTCTAGATCTTTGAAGATTCATAATTATTGTATATTGTGGCTTCGATCCACCTTTGTAATATACGTGGTAATGTACCTGTACTATATGATGTACTCAAATATTGTAAAGGAGCTAGTGTTGCAATATATTGAACATAGAATCCTCAGATATGACTTTGTAAATGACATTATTATGTATTTGTTTCAGGTACTACCTCCGCTCCATTGGACTTATGAGTTATCCAAAGATAATGATTACAATGTATTTCAGCCATCGCTTCCCTCTGGCCTCACACATTAGGGGGCATCTGTTATCAACCCAAATGGCACTTCTCTGTCTGAGTGCCGACAATTCCTTATGTTGGTACACAAAAGGACATTTTAGGATTGAAGTTTGCCAAAACACTATAGATGGGCATGACATGAGATGCATTTACCTTTCAACCAACTTGCTACATTATTTTTCCTAGTGTGAATTGGCGTACGTCACTATATCCATTGAAACCAGTGTACATACGTGACTATTCTCATTGAAAACTCATGTACTATACACGAATATGTCCATTACAATCCATGTACAGATCTATACGTGGGTTTCCTTTAAGAGACTCGCATGTCATACGCGGGTTGCCTATATTAATAGTCGCGTACATCTCCATTCGGAATTTAAAAATCTAAATCATGATTAATGGGGATTATTTGGGCCTTAATAATCAACTACCCCAACCATCTCAACCTCCTCAACTTTCGAAACTACTCTATTTCCAAAAGTATAAATAGAGGCCTTGGGGAGGGCATTAAGGAATCAATTTTGGAGAGCAAAGTTATGCTGGTGGTATATCTTCAGTAGTCTTGGAGTAGTAGAACTCAGAGTCCTTGTCTCAGGCATTGGGTTGTACACTTATCTCATTCACTGATTGTTAATAAAGATAATTCTTCTTCCAACATTGTGTTGAGTCTCTTTCATGTATTAGGGTTTGATGGATATATTTGATTAAGCACTATATATGTTGTTTATATAACCTATTATATATACATGTATAATATTGTACCTGGAGAATTTACTCCTTGCAGGTGAAGGAGGTGCATCCCTGAAAGCTTTGGAGAGAAGCAGAGTGGAAGAAGATAAAGCTTAGATCAACGGTCGTTAATCAGGTGAGTCCGATATTTATTCCTATTTCCTTTCTGTACTTACCTAAAGCTAATTGTCTGCAAGTTTTAGAATTAAGTTGGTAACCCCAGACCCTAGGTTATAAGGGTGTTTATTCCTGAACAACAATCTTCTACTACTTTCTCCATTCTAAACTGTTATGGTCCTTATCACAACAGAGTCCCCTTTTGGAAAAATGTGGTGGTTGGAGGTATTTTTGATTTACCAAATCTTATTTTGGATGGGGACCTAAACTTTACCCTAAATGATGTAGAGATATGGGGTAAAAAGGATTGTCTGGATCCTCTGGCTCCCTTCTTCACATAGCTCATTAAAGGCTCTAACTTGATTGACCTGTCGCCTTCTTATGCAAGGACATCTTGGAGGAATAGGAGGGCTGGTGAAGAAGGAATTAGTAAAATACTTAACAGATTTCTAACATTTGTTTCTCTTGTGCCTAGCCTCACTAGACATAGATTGTGGCATTTTCCCTCAGAAGTTTCAGATCACTATCATGTTTGCTTGGAATGGAATTCCTTGGCCTCTATACACAACTATCCATTTAAGTTAAACTGGGCCTGGATTCTGGAATATGGTTTCTCGTAGCTAGTGGAGGAAAGTCGGACTTTGAAGTTAACCACACATGTACATGATGATATGTCTTGTCTTTTTTTTAGGCTCAAAAGGATAAAAGGGAAGGTCAAGGACTTGAAAAAGACTAGGAAAATGACCATGAAAAGAGACCTGTCAGAGATTGACTTGTAAATACATTCTCTTTTATCTTCCAGTCCATCGGGAATTCTATCTAAGGAAGGTATGAACTTACTTCTTGACCTAAGACATCGCAAAGAGAAACCACTTGCACATGAACTCATGTCCTAGAAGTTGAAAAGAAGAACTAAGTGGGCCAAGTTGGGAGATGCAAACACAAAATACTTCCATAACTTAGAATCTGCCCACAAAAAATTTAATTCTATTTGGGCCCTAAAAAATGAGGAGGATGTTTGGGTGGATAAGGATGATCAGCTAAAATATTTAGGTGTAAAGCACTTCTCTGAAATTTTCAAGGATGATAACTAGACTAATATAGTGGATCAGTTGAAGGTTATCCAACTCTTTCCTTCCTTATTCAAAAGTGAAGAGGTTGAGGTATTTTCATCGGAAGTGACTCTTGATGAGGTAGAAGGTGCTTTTAAATCTTTCAAAAGGGACAAAATCCCAAGACCAGATGGTTAGCCCATGGAATTCTTTCTTTGGTTTTTTGACTTGGTGGGTGGGGATCTTCTATATCCTATGTAATTTTCCAAGAAATAAGGGAAGGTGATCCCTTCACTAAACTCTAATTTTTTTACCTTGATCCCCAAAATGGAGAAACCACTTTCCTTTGTAGATTTTCGACCCATATCCCTATGTAATATGGTCTACAAGCTCATATCTAAGATCACAGCTTCTCGACTGAAGCCTTTCCTTAACAGATCTGTTTCAACTGAATAGTTTGGATTTCTAAAGAATAGGTAAATTATTGAACCTATGGGAATTACTCAAGAATATTTTCATTCTATAAAAACCAGGAAAAAGAGTGCACTGGTCCTCAAGTTGAACCTAGTTAATGCCTTTGATCATGTGAAATGGACCTTCTTGAGCCTCATACTTCTCCAAATTGGAATTTCCCTAGGGGAAAGGGTAAATTAGATTATGGGATTCCTTACTTCTTTAAATTTTTCTGCTGATCAATGGCACTTCTTCTGATTTCTTTACTGCATCTCAGGGAATTAGGCATGGATGCCCACTCTCCCCATTACTTTTCATTTTGGTCATTGAGTGTCTCAGTCTGCTTATTAAGGATGCACATAAAAATGGGAGTATTATGGGTATTGAGATCTCCTCCACGCTATCCCTAACACACTTGTTGTTCGTGGATGATGTGGTGCTTTTTGGGGTTGGTACTCTTAGTGAATGGATAGCTTTTGATGTGATCTTGGACATGTTTTTTTCTGATTCAAAAATGTGCATTAGTATTGATACATCCTCCTTTCTCTTTATTGAAATGGATGAGGGGTTTTTAAACATAATCAACTATTTCCTTCCATATAAAGTGGAACCCATTCAGGTGGGCTTTAAATATCTTGGGTAATTTATCAAACCCATCAGCTATGGTGTAAATGAATGGAGATGAATATTGAAGAATTTTTAGAAAATATTCAATCACTAGTCATACAAAATTGTCTCCATGGGTGGTAGACTTGTTCTCATTCGAGCTGCTCTCACCAGTCTACCCTTATACTGGTTTTCTTTGGCACCTGTTCCAAAAGCCATTTTGAACAAAATTCATTAACTCATTTTCTCCTTCTTATGTGGAGCCACTAGAGATAGAAAACAACTACATCTGGTAGAGTGGCATACCCTGTCAAGACCCCTTGAGTTTGGAAGATGGGACATCAAGAAATTAGAATGGTTTAGCAGTTCATTAAGACCAAGGAGCTTGTGGGTGGTACTCAAGGGCCTTGGTATTTGGCATCAAAAAATCTGCACAAAGTAGCTAAAAGACTGATCTGTTGAATTATGGCTTCGTAGTAGGAATTTCTTGGTTATAGGTACTTCTATTTTCTGGAATGGTTTTTTAAACTCTCTCACTTGGCTCAATAGATTCTTGGGATGGAAAGTGGGAAATGGGATGTGTATAAATATAGGTGATGATCCTATTATTGGTCTATACTTTAGCTTTCTTATCTCACAGGACCTAAGAGAGTACCTGATGGACTATGGTATCCCTTCTCTCCAACATCCACGTAATCCTGTAGGTGGTGCAAAGTCCTACTGGTTGACAGCAGATGATTTGGACCTGGGAGGTAGATGGAATATTTAATGGAACAACTCAAGTATCAGGTCTTTCTCATGGTAGTATAAGGCTTAGTGACAATCTCGACACTCTTCTATGCACACACAACTCAAAAGACACAAAAGTCACTTCTAGTATTGTGTATGATTTGATTGCTAAAACAAACCTTATGCCAGTTCAAAAAAAGGTTATCTCTCCGATATGGAAGTACACTATCCCATTTAAGATCAAGTGTTTCCTTTGGTTAGTAGCTAAAAATCGTAATTTAACCTAGGAAAACCTAAGAAAAAAAGGATGGAGTGGCATGAATAGATGTTTCCTTTTCCAGGTAGATGAAGAATGGGTAAGTCATTTATTTATTGAATTCTCATTTGCATAGAGGGTCTTCACCAGCCTCTGTGATAGTTATAAATGGAATTCCTTGAGTTTTAGTAGCTCCCTCCTTGATTTTATTGAGGACTGGTTCTTACAAGAGTGATTTTATTGGTACCTTCCCCTATTCATGATCTGGAGTATTTCGATAACACATAACCGCAAAATATTTGAAGACAGAAGTGTGTCTCTCATAAATAATTGTAATCAAGTGGTATATCTCTTGCATACATATCCGACATCTGAATTTAAAAAGAAAGATCGGGTGATAGGACCAAAGCCAACTCTTGTTTATATATGGGGCAGTCAAGATGGGAGGTGCAGACATCTATTTTGCAATCAGTAATGTTCACTCCTTCTTCCTCAAGATGGGATGTGTCCACAGCTCAAACACAAGGGAAGCTCTCCTAGCTCTCTGGACCCTACTATACTTTGCAAAGGGAATGAGAAATTCTGAAGCCACTTGTGGGAAGACTTATTGATTTTGGAGCCCTGTAATTAATGAAAGAAATGTTTCCTAGATCTTGGACTGATTGTATATTTGGGATTTTTCATGTGGAGATGGCCCAATCATTTTGATAGAAGTCCATGCTTGACTGCTATGTAATCATGCCCTTTGATTCTTTATGAATATCAAGGTATATATTTTTTCTTCTGAAAAAAAAATGGTTTGAGCTATTCAACTATATCCTTGCTTCTAACACTAATTTTCTATTTTTATCATACAAATAAATCCATTTGTTCTTAAATTCCATGTGGTACAAAATGAACTTGTCACGTATAACACGTTTATCTACACCTATTACATGTCAACATGTTTATTTCAAACTAAAAATGTCGTGCTATTAATTGGAAAAATAAATTATAGAGTAAATTGATGATTTCAATAAAAGAAACCACAATGATCATGAATTTACTTACCAATTTATAGTTCAACACCATTAGATTGACGTTTTTCTCCATCAATAATATTTGATGTTCGTTCTTCATCCCATAATTGTGGTCAATCTTCAAAATCCTTAGCAAGTAATTCACATAGGAAGAAAAATGATTCATTTAATACATTCCCTTCGACCATGCAACCCTATAGATGTTCTTTTTGTTAGAAATATGTTTTTAGAGTTTTCATATACCTCTCAAAGAAAAACATGCACCTCGTTGATACAACACCTGCTATTTAAATTTCATCAACTAGGTGTATAAGTAAATGGACATGTAGGTCCATGAAACTTATAGGTATTTCCTTCTCAAATATACATACAATTTATACGAGTTCCTTTTTCCATTTTAGCACTTCACATTCATGGATCTCCTTGGAGGTCACTCACCTAAAGTAAGAATAGTAAACTAGAATGAACCTTTAGTAAAAAATTAAAATGCAATATAATATCTCTATGTATTGCACACATGAACATTTGATAACACATACCTTTTAAATGACAACAATCAATTTATGGCACTCCTTAAATCAATAGTAAGACATGTATCCACCCTAATTTCCAATGGAATGAGGTTCTATCAAACACATTTATTAATTGTCATTAGTAATTTTTGTCACACAATAGAATATCAAAATATATGTAGTACTTAATTATTGTTACTATTAAAAGTTAATAGATGATAATACCTTCATAAAATTATGAAAAACATGTATTTTAAACCTTGTGATATGGCCATCAACTGTAAAATATTTTTCCAATGATGACCCATAGCCATTAGGTTTCCTTATTGAATGGATCACTTTTTTTAGTTGGTATAGCTATTTATTTTTCAAAATCCATGGATCTCTTGCATATTTTTCATTTTCCATGTTTGGAAACATATGTCTTCTATAAAATTTGGTACGTGAAAGAGTGATATCTCACCTCGAAGACAAGTTGTTCTTGTATTTTCCTAATATATGTCGAAATATAGAATCTAGGACATTTTTGAAGATATTCATAGGATCTAATAGGTGATAAATTAAAATATCCTTCTAGTAATGGAGCTCATAAAATATGGATTTCCTTTTCATTCCTTCTGGCATATTAACTCCAACTTGTTTTGGTTCTTCAGTTGAATCACCCTGATAAAAAATATCTTCCCAAGCTTTCAATTCAACATATTCATACTTCTTAATCCAATCACCTGGAACCATAATCATGGGAGGGCCTCTATTTTAATATTTTCCATCAAATTTATTATTTAGGTGATTTCCAAACTTATGATATCGTGGTAGAAAAAACTATTGTTTGAGTAATTAAATTTATGTAGATATGTAGAATACCACTGTTGAAATTTTTCTACACATCTTGTACATGCAAATTTCCCCTTTGTTTGAGGACATGTAGTTAAATAAGTATGTTAATAACATCAGAAAAATATTATAAAAGTAAGTATGAGAGTATGGATGAAAATAAAACATTAGTGTAAATATGTAAATATTTTCCCTTTCCAGAACAAACAGCAAGTCCCAGGAAATCATGAATAGTCTAACATAGCACATCATACAACATGAAGGAATTATTTTATCGAGGATGTTATATATCATACATTATTATTCCTTTCCATAGCAATTGCCTCTCATCAATAAAAGGTGCAAGATAAACATCCATGTTTTCAACTTGATGCTTTCGTAGAACAATAAGAGTCAACATAAGGTGCTCCTTTCTAACACTCATCCACGGGGGAATATTGTATACTATCAATATGATGGGACAAATAGTATTATTTCCTCTCATGAAAGAGAATGGTCACACTCCATATATTGCAATCCCAAACTTGATACTACAGGGTTCATCTTTGACTTGTCTTAGAGAGTTTTCCCTTATGTGTTCCATTGCTTTACAATCTTCTAGAGTTCGCATCAATCCATCTTTACTCCCGTTCTTTGCATGCCAGTCCATCAATTGTGCAAGTGACTTGAAATGAAACATTCATTGAAGTATAGGTATAATTGGAATGTGGTGTAAAACCTTAATTGGAGTTTTAGGACCTTTTGCATCTGTACGATATATCTTCTCTTTGCATACATGGAATTATACCTTTCTTTTGATGTTCATCTCTGTATAAAATGAAATAATTTATACATGAATGAATTTGATTATATTCAATCCCCAACTCAACCAAAAACTGACGTGCTTATTTGCAAGTTGATGGAAATACATTCTCTTTAGAGAATGCTTTAGTTTTTAGTTCCCTATAAGATTGCAAGATATTAAATCAAATGAATGTTTGAATTATGATGAGCATGTTTGATATGTCAATCTATACTAGGACTATTTATATACAATATATTGTTTTAAAATCCTCTTAAAGAATTATAAATGAAGTTGATGAATTTTTATGAATTGCGTACACCAATTGATAATGCAAAGTATGAAATATATTTGAACTCACCTTAGTAAGGTAGTGAATCCTTTGTCTAAACAACCAAATAATGACTTGATTTCTAATAATATTAAGGTGCATGCCAATTTTTAGGTTCTACTTGAACCTGATTTTAACATGGTTGTATTCGATGCTTACTTGATTGAGTCTTTCAAGTTGTTATCATCAAGATTACATTGGTGTTAATTACCCCTTATATCATCATTATTGTCAACCATATGATCATTATTGTCGTCATTATTTCCATCCCCAAAGAAATATGTAAGAATTTCATTCAATCCTTCTTCATGCACCACATTTTCACTATCACCATCATCATTAAGCCTAGGTGGCATGTGATCAATATATGATTTTCTCATCATCTCTTCAAATCCTCATTTGGTAGTATTTTATTCAATGTTTCTCTTTCCACCCTAGTATGGTTTAAAGGATGGCTTGGATCATTATTTATAGATATTCATAATCTAGTGTGGTATTGGGTATTGGTAGGTGTATCATTAGTAACTTCTTCCTATCAACAAACACAAGCATTATTTAATGTTTGGCAACAATTGGATAAATCATAAATGTATCAATTTCAAAGAAATATAATCAAATATTTCTTAAGAAATAAAAATATAGAATGTATGAACATAGATACATCAATTGAACCATGGAACATTATTTTGTAGACTACTTTTTTTATAAAATAATTTAAAATAAAACACAAATTTGACAACATAGTTTATAAAACATCAGTCCACACTCATTGATTATTCTTTGGTTTTTTTCCTTAAGAACATCCTTACGGAGACCTTGTTCTTCCGTTTTCTTTCATGCATGAGTGAATTTTAAGAAGGGGTAACAAATCAATATCTCATCCCCAATTTTAAAGTCCATAATATTCTCAACCATTATCAATATATCAACCTCTCTATCCATATACCCATATTTATCATTTATAACCTCAACAAATTGACAATTCAGTCTTATAGTAGGGTCCCTTCCCTTACTACTATTTATAAATCTTGCAATATTTTTGTGTGGGTATGCACATCCCTATATACAGAAGATGACCTCTACTCATTACTTTTCCAATTTCCAATTAGAAAAGTTGTGTATACATATTCATGTTTAGACCATATGTTGACATGCTAGGATTATGTTCTGCTATCCTTCTTCAATCAGCACTTGTTGACATGAAAATAAGGTTTTATCATCAATGCAAGGAAAGTGATCCTATCCAAGAAATTCAGAAAAATGACCATAGGGATTCTGCTATTTCCAAGTTGTTTGGTGTGACCACTTTTGACATATTTAAGCCTCTGTTGGTTTTATAGGGTTGCTCCATAGAAAGGAGACTTATGGTTATTGTGAAATTTTATTTGAAAGTGACAGGGAAAGGTTTTCTAAAAGGGAATAATGAATATGTGGGGTTAATAAATCCTAGCAAGGAAACCTTTTGGGAGATTGGTTAAAGTGTAGCACCTAATTATATTATTTATTGTGATGACATTGAGAACCTTATATTAAAGATAAATCTTGATTTTTATTAACAAAGAATTTTCTACTCGCGGTTAAATTGATACACCTTTATAACCATGCATGGAATTGTGAGATGACCAGAATTCCATAGGTAATTAAACAAACAACTAACTTGGAATTAATATCTCATCATACTATAAAATTCACAAATGAAAATACCATAACTAAAGCATCTAAACAAATTCAAAAGACTCAACCATATCAGTTCATCACAATAGAGAAATCTAAAATGATTTATAACCTATGGAATCATCACCATTTGAGATTAATTAGTACAAGATTCAATAAGGACCAATGAGAAACAAAGAAAACTTGTATTCATAGATTGTTGAATCATCACATGCAAAAATTCTTCCATGTGACATTACCCAGTCTACAAAAAATTACATACTTGGTTCTTTATAGGATAGAGAGTTCATACAAGCTCTAGTGGAAGAAATTCCACCAACGATTCCATAGAGTATCTCCTCACTTTGTTACCAAAAAAATATAAAATAAATACAATAACATATCCAAAAAATAAGGAGAGTTTTCAGTAACATCTCAGACATCACTAGTATATATCCTACCCAGAATTAGTAACAAAATCTCTGCATCTAGAATAAATATCCCGCATTTTGCTCAGATCTACATAATTGGCGTGCTCTAGGTGTATTTTTTCTTTACATAATAAATACTTGATCTCTTTGAACCGGATTTTCGATCGGTTGTCTACAAACCCTTGTAGTGTAACTCTGAAATGAGTAGGATTCAATATAAAAAATCTAAATGAAGATATATCAAGTTGAGTGATATTTTGAATTATATCGTCTACTTGATCTCATTGTTCTTCCACTTTAGATATCTTCAAGTTAGTTGGATATGATTTGGCTAATTCATCGAAGGCAGACATACATAGGGTTTCCATGAAATCATGCGTAAGCATCCATTTCCTAGCACATATTTTCTGACCTTTCTCAATCATATGATCGACATTATCAAAATCATGTTCCCAGGACTTTAGTGATATTCAGAACCTCATAAGATTCATTAAATCTAGTCAAGGAAGATCTCGAGGAGCATTTTTATGTTGTTCTTTCCATTCACATAATTGTTGATAAGCCAAATATGCCTTCTTCCTTTTAACTATATGTTCAATAAGGAGATCGTACAAACGTTCAAAGACATTATAATCATTGTGTATTTCATTTAGACCTTGAAAGAATAAGGAGATTCTTTCTTAAATTTTCATTGCAAGAAGTGGATTCATCTTTTAAATCATATGTAGTAAATTTTAAGAATGAATAAGAAGCATTTTATTCTTTATTTTGTTCCATTTGTGTTTTTGATATCAACAAGCTTATTATCCTATTGGATCAGCTTTACTTCTGCAATATATTTTTGTCATGATAATCATTGAATCCAGTCTTATAACCTCTGTAATTATGAATTATGTTGATCCTTGAGTTGTTCCATTTTCTTGATTAGATTCTCTTGTAAACTTTCTTCTTCATTCTACATCCTCACATTCTTTTCCTTTTCTTTCTTTAGTGATTTTCTTAAGACATATATAGAGTCATAAATGGTTCTTGCAAAAGACCCCATGGTTGCAACTACTTCTATAGCCCCACTCTGAGGATCTTCATAAAATGGTTTCCAAATTATTTGACTAGAAACTCATTCAATGGAAACTTGGACTTCTCGGCTTCTCTTGGAGACCCTTCTCATTATTTCCTTGTGTTTATTATTGAAACAATAATCCCCTAAGACTACTACAACTCCTTCACTTAAATTTGTTGATTCTTCAATTGTGGAAGTTAGAAGATTTGTAGTGATAATAATGGGAAATGATCGGTCGTCAGTAGAAGGGATTAGCTGAGTAGACCCTGGAAAACTTGTTTGAATTTTATTGATTGTTGATAGATAATCTATAGGAGAATGAGTATTTTGGGTAAGTAGAGGATATTATGGTTGTAAAGGAGGAATAATAGAAGTATCACCTTCAATTGATTTCAAATCTTGTTGGGAAGCTTCTAGATTTACCCTTTATAATATCTTGACTTGGTGTGAGGGTAGTAGAATGTACCACTAAGTTTAGTAGTATGATCATCTAATGATGTAGGAGTGAGAAGAGGTTGTGAAATGTGATGCAGGATAGGAATATGTTGAGTGGAGGGACCTTTCTCAATAGAAGTATTAATTTTATTTGATTGAGCATCAACATTGTCATTGATAACTTAGGAATCTTGAGATTCAGAATATTGTGGACGTTCTAAAGTGACTGGGGTTGGATTGATAACCTATGCAGGTTTCTATTTTTCTAAATCAATGACTTCTTCAGTAGATGTTTGAGGATGATGTTTACTTGACTTATCTTCTCCTTCAATATTAACAAAACTATTTGGTGCAATCATGTGAACATGATTGACATGGTAAACTAACTGAGTGAAAGGAACTGTATCGCCTTATAGGCTTCGAGTCTTTTGGATTAAGGAATTTAAAATCTAAATGGGAGAGGTATACTGAGATATGGTCACATGTTGCTTTCCTTGTTTCTTCTCTAATTGTTGTTTCTCTTCAATTTTAGTTGTAGCAAGGGTATATGCTTTGGTTTCACCAGTTGTATGCATTGCATCCTTCTTATTATTTTCCTATTGTTCAAAGGGTCCATTTATTTCTTCTAATAGCTTGATTTTTAGATGCTTTTGGGATTCATGAATTAGCACTCTCTGATCTGGATCAATTACTTTTATCATAACTTCTTCAAAACTGTGGGAACCTTGGTATAAAAAAACATCTTGTTCATTTTAATTTGTATAAGAATTCTTTAAATAGTCATGAGAAAAAATACCTTGTAAAAACCCTTTGGGATCATGCATTCTATTTTCTACAAAGCCTAATTTCAGACGAACCATATCCTTGGAAATGATACCACCATGAGCTATGTTTTGAATTACCAAATTCCCAATATATAAGGGCAATTTCGGCCATGATATTCTCTTCTTGGAATGACATTGACCATGAACCTTGTCCATGATAGTTTGGGAGGAAACTTTGACAACTGCAATTCTTTTAGGAACAACCCTAGGAAAAACATGAACTGTCTTGCTACTCCATATTCTCATGTAGGTGGATCATTTAGTAGTATACCAATCACCCATAGTTGAAGTTATAGATACGACATTTTTTTAGATTCTCGGAGCATTCTTCTTAAAAAGAGAAAAATGAACAACGCTGATAAAATTATCATAGATATCATAAATGTGTGGCATGTAATTATCTTCTCATAATATTGAGAAATATATATGTATTGGCAGTTTTTCCCTTGTCCAATGTTAGTTCATAGTGGTATAGGAGAAACAGGTGCATACAATATTCATAAGATAAGTGGAAGGTAGAAATTAGGCTTCCTTGTAGCTGTAGTTTTTTAAAACTTGGAAAACGACATCTTTGAAGGTGACATAGAAATTTTTTGTGCAGTTGAAAACCTTACCTATAGTCGGTATGTAATATGTTGAAGGGGTCCAAAATATTGGCAATTTTTGGGCCATAAATTCTGTAGATCATGACCATCATCAATTTGTAATGTTATCTAAATAGAACAATAGGGTACTCCTTGTTAGGTCTAAGAATGAATGTCACTAAGGTCATCCATCCAGGTTTTTCATAGGACCTCTGTTTCACTCTTTCTTTTGAATGTGTTTATGATATCATATGTAAGAAGTTGTTGCAGAGTCTTCAGTGCATATATTTTGGAAAAGGTATCAGGCTTTATAGATGTAAAAATAATTTGATTGGAATCCTTGAAGATGTTAGTCAAAACATATGCAAAATCAATGACCCTTTAACCAAGTATGTGTATGGTATAATGGTGGGCCATGCAACAATCACATGGAACTGATAATTACTAATATTCTGGTATATTGGGGATTTGTTCTCAAACTTAGAGAAATTGTCACTCTCAACAATTGGCATAAATTATAGCCCAATCGAGGCATAGGCTATTTTATACTCGAGCATCCATGTCAAAATAGAAGTAAATATTAGGGTATTTAGTCTTCAAATCGTCAATATGGGCTTTATATATGGTCATCTTTTCCATAGTATTTATTGGAATTATTCAGAGAAATGAAACCACATTAGTTCATGGATTTTATTGTAGATACAAGAAATTGATGAAAGCAATAAGATACATGAAAATTGAAACAGTGGTTCTTAGATGTTGTGCCAAAAATTCTCACTTGCAAGGATGAATTATGTTTGCAAGATGGTGTTTGATTTTGAATTTTATTTAAGTTAATGATGAATTAGGGCCAAATGAGATGTTTTAAAATACAAAAAATTAACGGTTTAAACGATAAATTACATTCAATGCAATCCATACTTAAATTATTGTATTTGACACCAAAATTTGAATTTGAAATTATTTTTTGGATGTGGGAACTGAAAAGTCAGGAGTTGGGGATTGGGTTATAAATCAATGTAATGGTTGTTTATCCTATGAATTTTGAGATCTAGAATAATATTGATTAAATCATATGTTCATGAGTTGTAATTCAATAGGAGGGCGTCGACACTCAGAGTAAAAATTTAAAATAATAAAACATTATTTCCAACTTTTGGCTTATGAAAATTCGGGGTCGGGAAGTCAGGGTTTAAAATTCAAGTTTCAAAAATAATCGTCAATTCACAATTTTAGAAAATATGAATTCATAGGAAAAAATAGATGAATTTATTAAAGAGATATGATCATACATGCTATAATATTATAATCCCACTACATACCTAGGATATCATTAATTAATTATTTTTTGTTAATTTCCTATATTCTAGACTATGTAGTTGTCCTCCACTTGCACCACTTGGTCAATACTTTCCATATATACCCCAAGATCTCCTTATACTAATATGGGATAAGATCATGCCAACTATTTGGATTGCCCATATTAGAAACTATTCCTTCTTGTATTTTTTTTCCTTTAGACTTATTTTCTTGCTTTTCAGTGGATAAGGTAAAGCTAGTTAACTTGGAAATTGGTATCTTTTATGGCCAACATATCCTCCATCATTTTCTATCCAGATTTGATGATTAGTAAGATTTTCCATCATTCATCATCACCCACTCATGCTTTATCCAATTTGTGATATCAGCTTGGACTTATTTGAAAACTGCTTTAGTCACCTATGGGGGTTTATCATATTTAGTAAGCCTGCTTTATGAGCTAGAATGATTTGTCTCCTTAGCAGCTCAATTTTTCCTCTCAAGGATCTATTATTTATGTACACTATGTTGATTAATAATACATGGATTATTTTATATCATTATTCACTTCTCTTATGTTAAGTCTCATTGTTCCTCTCTCTATGTTTGTTGTGCATGTTTGTGAGAAATATACTTTTATATAGATCTAAATCTTGAATTTCTACATGGTATCAGAGATCTCAGGTTATCACGATTTACATGGATTTAGATCTAAGCGATATTAGGACATTAAGATCTAAATTCTATGAAATATAAGGTGCTCAAGCTATCAACACTCTACATAATATCATAGCACATTAGGCATCCTAACTCTCCTAAAGAAGAAGATTGATTAATATTACAAAGTATCTCCTTAAATTTTCTTGTGCATGTTGCAAAGAGAATCTCCAGGAGCTCATCAGAAACTAGGCATGGATTCTTCTTCAACTATGATCCCATATCCTTAAAAATATCATGAATGGAAGGCCAAAATTGGAATTCAATTGCGTAGTAAGGGTCTCTACAAAGTTTCTATGGCTTTAGAAAATGAGCCAAATTCTATCATTGAGAAATATAAGTGGCACAATCAAATGTATGAAGCCTATGGATTTCTTTGTATCTCTATTTCTCCTGATCTTATTTTTCATCTTCATGGTTTGACCACTCCAAACCATGTATGGTTCAAACTTTAGTCTCTCTTTGGAGTACAAGATGGGATAAGAGCACATCAATTGGAGAATGAGTTAGTCTCATTGAGTCCAACTAGTTTTGAATCCATGGAAAGATTATTCACCAAATTCAAGTCACTTATTCTTATCATCAAGCAATGTGGGATTGAGAAGAAGGAAGATCAAATGATTATTTCCAACCTTTCAAAATTGGGTCCAAAATGCTCAGTTTTTGTGTCAACTTTTCATGCTACTAGGATTTCCATTTCGAATTAGAAAATGCCTTCTTTGAGTTCATTCATTGATTCACTTTCTAAAGAGAAAGATAAATCAGCTCATATGGGAGCTCTTAAAATATCCAAAATCAAGGACCATTCTCTTATATTTCAAGAAAGCAAGAATTCAAAGTTAAAATAAAAGCAAAAAGTGAAAGAGAAGAATCCAAAGTCAGATTATGAAGATGAAGGTTCAAATCCTACAAATGAAGGTTCGAATTCCATGAAGAAAGTAAAGAAGAAATAGATATAATCCAAGTGTTCTTATTGTAGTAAAGGATTTCATTCTGAGAAGAAATGTTTCAATAATAAAATGGTCATCATGTCCAATTTGCTTGAGAAGCATAACGTTGAAGTACCAAATGAACTAGAGAAGCCCGTTGAATCCCCAGAGCACTATCACAATGCACAGCACCAAGGAGATATCAATTATGCTTTGAGTTCCATAGTTAAATCCTTTTATAAAATATATTATATAGATTCATTTTTTGATATATCATAATCATAAATCTCAGTGTCTTTCTTGGAGAAAGAACCTATTAGTTCACTAGAGCCATCTCCCAATACTTGTGTTTTTTCACTAGTTACTGACTTGTCTTTATCCAACTCTTTCTCGCTCTATTAAAATGATTATAATTATGATTTATAAGTAAGTTTGAACGATGATATTCATGTTATGAAATTATCCATACCATTTAACCATCCTCTTAATACTCCTAAGGCTATATGAACCCCAAGTTCACTAGTTGATTCCTTATTGGGTTC
Source organism: Pseudotsuga menziesii (assembly GCA_001517045.1). NCBI lineage: Eukaryota > Viridiplantae > Streptophyta > Pinopsida > Pinales > Pinaceae > Pseudotsuga > Pseudotsuga menziesii. The sequence continues at coordinate 8,944 of LPNX010963520.1, read as the reverse complement.
TTATGCAGTGTCACTTGTTTATGTTTGTTTCAAGTCTTGTCTATTTTTCACTGGTTGGTTATTCATTTCATTATTAAACTTTGGAATTATTTTACACATGTTTGTATCTGATATAAACATATATGGTTCATATTTCAAGTCCATGTACCATTCATATTTACTCATCCATCAGTTTTACCCAGTTGCTCATCCTTTTCCTACTATAGCCTTGTATACTCATGGAGACACTATACATTTGGTATTTTCTGCTCCATATGATAAAATTTATGATATTTAAGAGTATTTTCAACCTCATTTAATAATTGGGAAGGTGCTACATCAGTTTGAAAGGAAGATTCATGGTCTAGTTCACCATTTTGTAGCTATACAAAGAGTTGATTGTATTGAGTTTCTTAATCTTTGGGAAGGAATGCACATACCTGTTTTCCTTTAATGATTATTTTTTCATATCAAAGTATGTTGGAATCAATAAGCATTCAGATAATGCCCCTCCATCATCAGATAATGAGCTACAAGGAGCCTCTCCACTAGTTTTTTGCAGATAATACATTGATACTCTAGTGCATGATCATGGAGTTCACAACTTCTTCATCAAATTATTCAAGAATAAATTCAATCAGATCATTCAAGTGAAGAAAAATATAAGGTGAATACATTTTGTTCATTTCAATTCCAAGTCCTTTTTGACGGAGGATTTTCCCCATGTGGTTCGCGTCTTTCCTTAGTGTTTGGACAAGATAAATCGTAATGGGTGACCATAGCCTTGTTGTTGGGACCTATATATACACATATATTTCTGATATTTTTTCAAATACTCGATCATAAATTCATGCTTAAGGGAGGCTATTAGAATATTATAAATTGACTACATACTTAGGATATCGTGAATTAATCATTTTTTGTTAATTTCCTATATTCTAGGCTAGTTTGTTCGCCTCCACTTGCACCACTTGGTCAATACTTGCCATATTTACAATAGGAGCGGCTTATACTAATTCTAGATATTATTTTTCCAAATATTTGGACTGCGCAGATTAGAAATTGTGCCTTCCTATCTTTTTCTGCCTTTACACTTCTTTTCCTGCTTTTTAGTGGATAAGGTAAAGCTAGTTAACTTGGAAAATGACATCTTTTATGGAAATCCTATCCTCCATTATTTTCTCCCCATATTCCATGATTAGTAATATTTTCCATCACTCAGCATCACTCACTCTTTCTTTATTCAATTCGTGAGCTCTTTCACTGATTTGGAAACTGCTTTAGTCACCTATGGGGGTTTATCATATTTAGTAAGCATTCTTTATGAGGTAGCATGAGTTGTCTCCTTAACAACTCAATTTTTCCTCTCAAGGATGTATTATTTATGTACACTATGTTGATCAATAATACATGGAAATTTTCTCCATCATTTTTCACTTCTCTTGTGTTCAATCTCATTATTACTCTCTCTATTTTTCTTGTGCATGTTTGTGAGAAATATCTTTGTATCTAGATCTACATCCTGAATTTCTACAATACTGACCTCCAACTATTGAATTTTTCTTTATGCACTCAATTCATTGGATTTTTCTCGATAATATGTTTTGCTTCATATTAGTTGCAATTTTTATTAGGTAGGAAACAACATCAAATCAATCAAACTGATAAGAAACTAACTAAATGATTGCAAAATTATAAACTAAGGGGGGTTATCATCTTTTAGGAAGATGGGATCATTGTGGATATAAAAAATGGAGACTCGCTGGGAAGGACCAATTATCTTTGTGCGATTTATAAAAGAAGAATGTATATAAAAAATTATGGAACTTATGACATAGCTGACAACCTCTACAGAACACATATCCATGAGTTTTAGAAAAAATTCCAAGATTATTTCAAAATATATTCTCAATATAACCAACAAGTACAAATAAATATAAAGTAAGACCATAAAAGAATAATAAATTAGAGTATAGTTCCTCTTTGTTAAGAACGATTATGATTATGGAAAAAGTAAAGATGCACTACAGTGGTATTTAAAATAAGACCCCCAATATCACATGCATTTGCCTTTTGATATATTCATATTTTATTTTATCTCATTCACTAAAGATATAAACAATGCATTTTTTTCATTATTATTCTAATTCTTCAAAAGAAAACCAAATAACACTACCATGAACTGGTGGTCAGATAGTAGTAGTGCCATTCATGGAGTCATACAGAAACTAATCAGGTCAATTTGTGACAAGACCTTTTGTCCTTTCACTAAAACTCAAGGCAGACTATCCTAGCTTGGTCACTAGGTAATGATAGCATCCATCTATAAGAATATATGATCATGGTCAGTTCATCTTGTGATAAGACCTTATGTCCTTTAAGTCTGCTTTTCGGTTTATTTTAACCTTTTTTTTGCATGAAAAAAAATTACAATCCACCACCTTGGCTTGGTAACCAAATAATAGTGGCTTAATTCACTAGTACATGCAGGTCATGAATAAATTGACTTGTAATAAGATACCATATCTTCTAGTTGTAGGATAGAAGCCATCTCCCTAGCTTGGTGACCCGAAATCAAGATGTCATTCGTGACAGGATGGCTCATGATGAGACCCCCTATATTTCAATTTATCATCAAGGTTTATTTATTGAGTGAATGAGGAAGAAATTGAAAAAAACTTTTTAGGATCCAAAAATGGCATAAGGGATATAAAAGTGTACTGCAATAACATACATTACAGATGTCATATTAATGATACCATTTTCAAAGGGAAATTCAGTTTATAAAATCCTTTTGCTTGAATCCATTCTTACTTAGGGGTGAATCCATGGACCTGGGTAACACTTTTTGGCAAGCGCATTTCGAAAAAACAGAAAAACACACCTCGGTCGAGGGCTTGTTAAGCCCTCGACTGAGGTCTTAATTTCTCGACCGAGGTTTTATCAAGCCCTCGACGGAGGTATTTAAATACCTCA
>LPNX010963513.1:164197-178443 GCA_001517045.1 Pseudotsuga menziesii | reverse complement strand
ATATATATAATAATAATAATAATAATAATAAACTAGAACAGTATGAAATTGAATATATTTATGAAATTATATGAAAATGTGAATATGAAATTATACAATTACGAATACATATATATGAATTCATACATGGATATACAATGTTTATAAGCTTATAAATTAATTCTAAACAATTTAACATGTATATATATAAAAATTATGGACTAGAACACTATGAAATTGAATATATGAATATGCAATATGAAATTATATGAATGCATGAANGAAATTTGAGTAAAAACACAGGGAGATATGTCGAAAATACGAACACAAAAAGTAGTTTTTTTCTTTCTTCCTCCAAAATTAATCAATATTATTTTAATATTTTATTATTTTAACTATTATTTTGTTATTTTCCTTAGGAGGCCCATTTTAGACCCCAAAATTCCTCTAATGCGGGTTCCCAAACTCTTCTTGAGTGGCATCATCCAACCCTCTTAAACGCTAAGCATCCATTCCAATGTCATTGAAGCTCCCAGTTGCTCTTGAGAAATCAGAGGGTGCACGATCATGTGATGGCTGGCCATGATCTAGCAATAAGTAAATACAAACTCAAAAATAAATACAAGCTCAAGAATAAATACAAATAAATGTAAGCTCAAGAATAACATTTTATTTTATTTATCATATTGTCACTGTTAGTTAAAAAAAACAAATAAATTAAATACAATCTTGAATAACATTTTATTTTAAGTTTATCATAATATAATGTAAACTTGTAATTTGAACACTATGAAAATGTTCATATACATGAATATGAAATTAAAATTGTAAGTGATTGTAATGTAATGTAATTGTAATTGTAATTGTAATTGTAATGTGATTGTAATTTTAATTGTAATGTAATTAGATCATCATTATCATAAAGTAACATGTAAAATTGTAATTTGAACACTATGAAAATGTTCATATACATGAATATGAAATTAAAATCATATTAAAATTGTAATGTAATTGTAATTGTAAAATTGTAATGTAATGTAATGATGTAATGATTGTAATGTAATGTAATTGTAATTTTAATCTAATGTAATAATGTAATGATTGTAATGTATTGTAATTGTAATGTAATTGTGATTGTAATTGTAATTGTAATGTAATTATCATCAGTATCATAATATAATGTAAAATTGTAATTTGAACACTATGAAAATGTTCATATACATGAATATGAAATTAAAATCATATTAAAATCGATCAAAGGAGAGATTAAGGCTATAGAAATGATGAAGGAAATAAGTACAGTGTTAAGAGGAGAAGATGCAAGTCAACCTATGATGGTGCAATCAACTCCCGTTGAGAACAATATTTGTAATTTTTAAATAAAAACTATATATATGTGAGTCTATATTATCAAAGTATAATTCATTTACATGTGAGGCTATATCATCAAATTATAAAATTCATTTGTATGTGAGGTTATGTGAGGCTAATAGATATATGCATATTCATTTAGAACTAGATATTACATGCACTATATAATTATATATATTCATCAACTATTCTCTAATTTCATTGGACAATTATAACTACTCATACTATAATACACTTACTTTGTATATATGTAATTTAGTGTAGTGGTTAAACATTTTTTTCAATTCTTTCACAACACATACCATTATTTTACATGTACATAAGTGGTTTTAAAAGGGTGTATATATATGTGCACATACAATGTTAATAGGTTTATGAATTAATTACAAAATTACAATTTCTAAATTATAATTAGATTCTAAACCATTTAACATGTATATATATAAAATATATGAACTATAACACTATGAAATTGAATATATGAATTTGCAATTTATGAAATTATATGAATATATGTTAATAAAAAATTATACTCGATTTACATACAATTATGAATACATATATATGAATTCATACATGCACATACAATATATATTTAAGTTTATGAATTAATTACAAAATTATAATTAAATTATAAAAATATATGAATATANTATATATGAATTCATACATGCACATACAATTTATATAAGTTTATGAATTATTTACAAAATTACAATTACAAAAGTATATTTACATTCTAACAATTTAACACACACACACACATATATAAATTATCAACTAGAACACTATGAAATTGAATATATTATGCAATATGAAATTATATGAACTAGATCACTAGGAAAAATAAATTATATATATGAATCTGAAATTGCATAAGTTTTAAAGTATACCTATATTGTTAGCAATGGCATTTGATTCTCCCATCATAGGTTGATTTGCAACTTCTTCTCCCCTCAAGATTGCTCTTTTTTTCCTCTTTGTTTCTCTATCTTTCTCTCTTATTTCTTCGGTGTTTTTTTGATTCCTAATAGATATTTTACTTCGACGTTTCTTGCTTCCCATTGTGATCAAGATCAACAATCCAAATTCACACTTGCAACAATATGTAAAAACAATACACAATGCTAAATTTGCATTAGAACACAAGCATTGTTTCAAATAGGTTAGCCAATTGTGAATGATAAAATTAGTAACATGTTTAAGTTTTATGTTTATATAGAATTTATTTAGGAATTCAGGTGGGAAATGAGGTTTGGAAGGTAGTTGGAATGACCTTGATGCCATCAATGCCTAAGTTCATTCCCAGGGCTTTTTTATGATTTTTTAACAAAAACATAACCTCAATCAAGGTTGTCAGAATTACCTCAATTGATGGTTTATTAGACCCTCAATCGAGGTTTTATTAAAACCTTGATCGATATTCCATTAAAAACTCGATTGAGACATTTAAATACCTCGATCGAGAGCCTGAAAAACAGGGATTTATCCCTCTTATAGGAAAATCAATATTTCTCGGTGTTTTCTAGGGGTGTAAACACTGCCATTCATGACACACAACTAAGCAAAGTTCATATCAATAGATTCATCACCAAATCCTCTATCCATTAAGGTATCATGCATGTGTTTTGGCATTCATACGGTTTTTTTAATTAGTTCAAAAAATTACACTTAGAAAAATTGACAACAACTTCGAAGCAGCTCAAAGAAAAATCCGCAAGTTAAAAGATACACATCCAAAAATTTCTTAACAATGCATAGCCCACACATCGACGCGTTGAATTCAAAAGGGTATCTTTGGTTTTTCAGTTTTTGAAAACAGTGAAAAAAAAGCTGGGATGGACACACATGTGTATAAAATGATGATGAAATCAGATGTGGTCGCTTTTGAAAAATAATAAATAATTGTATATTGCGAAATAAATTAACAAAAAAATATACAGACCACAGTGCATTTTGTGTAGGTCATGCTTGTATACATATTTTTTAAATTATTAATGTAAAATTGAATTATTGGGGTTGGACACGAGCCACCTTTTAACTTCTTCAAATTTTTAAGGTTACAAAGTTCATTAAATGCAAAATTTCACACATTAAATGACATCAAAATATTTTTTTTAAATATCATTGGAAAGAGAACATAATTTTCTACAATTTGTTTTTGCTACACTTCAAAATTCACATGACATATATGCGTTTCAAGGGATTCTATCTAGCACATGAGTAAAAAATCATGTTTTCATCACCAAATTTGGCCAAAAAGTGTTACCCACCTTCATGCATTTAGCCACCATTGAGTTGTCGGTCAGGTTATTAAAAGAACACAGTACCTTTCTCTTAAATATAAATATGTAATCTAGGTAATTGATACTGCCACAATTCTTCTATTAAACACTCTAAATTCATTTCAATTAAAACCTAACCAATTTCAAATAGAATAAGAATTCAATGAACTGTGTAAAACCAACAACCAGTAGTTGCTTACCTACGAAATATTTTACGATGTTTCCAGTCATTTATATTAAATGCACTCAATACTTCCAATTAATACCATAACCTCTAGTATTCGTTGTATATAGATTTAGATTTGGTCTCCCACATTGTCCTCATTTTAACTTAAACCCTAGTTGAAGTAGACCGATTTAGATTTTCTCTACCCACCTTGTTCAAGATATGCATTCTCCAAGAGAAACAAGTATAGTTTATGGTCAATGTAGATCGATTTATATTTTCTCTTCCCACCTTTTTTGGGCTCTGCATGCTCCAAGTCACGTTAATACTCAGCCCAGCTATCAAAGGAGATAGCCATATCGTGTCCCTACCGAATCTTCTGCAACACCCTTTCTGTCGTGGAACTGATTTCCAAGGAAGTAAACAGGAATTTCATCTCATTTTCATCCCCTCCTAAGTTTGGGATTTCCATGCTCAAATAGAAACAACTACAGTTTATCATTGTTAGCCTATGGAGTTTGACCTCTAGAAAACTATCATATATGGAAGCAACAACATAATGGAGAGCTTGCAGTGGCCTCTCAACATCAGGCTTACATTGGGAAGAATAGGGGAAGTTATACAATAAGCTATGGCTCATTTACATAAATCTTGTTTCCTATCCATTATATATCTAATACATAAGTCTTATTTGCTATCTATTATTGTGTTATCTGTTATAAATCTAATACATAAATCTTGTCTGTCATGATTACAGTGGCCTCTGCACAGTGGGATTATGCTAGGAAGAATAGGGCAACTAGTGTAAGCAACTATCGTTTGTTTATCATTGCAGTTATCTATTCTATAAGATGAGTTTCTTCACATAAATCTTGAATCTATATATTGAGTACACAAATGTTGCATTTATCTATTATATATCGATTATAGAAATATTGTCATTATTTTTCAATGAAACTCTTGTCATTATTTTTTAATTATACTCTTGTGTAATATTACTTCTTGGTTAGACTTATCATTTAGAAGATAATGTTGAAACTCTCATTTACTTATCAAACATAAACTAATGTTGAAACTCTAATTTACTAATAGTCTAGTGAGTCTAGTCTAAAAAAATACTCTAGAATTTACTAACAGCGTAGTCATATATAGAATAATTTTAGTGATGGAGAAACCTCTTCTCGCAACAATAAACATGAAAGTAAATTTTCTTTTCACAAGAGACCACGGGAACTTGAAAGATTCCAGAGGAACCTGAAAGCTAAACTCATAACACATTGTGTGCTTGGTTGTTGGATGGTCAATGGTTACTGCTAACAATTCATTCTTACTTATATAGACTTGAAACTCCATAGAAATCTGTGAGCCTATGTACCCACGCGTCATCAAGTAGTAGCCAGCGGATACCACCACCTACAACCATGCACCCTTCAACTCTAACTACACTCTAACTACAGAGAACGATTGTAAGTTGATGTAACAGAAAAAAAAAATCCACAAACTCGATTTGCAGACACTTGTTAACTAAATTTTAACCACAATACATTTAACCCTAACAAAATGTGGCGATTATGAAATCAATCTAATTCATACATTTTCGAGTCCCCCTTGAATCTTGTTAATCCATTACTTCAACCCCAACTCCAAAATATGAGATATATACACTTATCAATGTAATTATTTGGACTTTTCTTCCTTATCATTGCCCACCTTTATAAAAAATTTGGTTAAATTGTATTTTTGAATACATAAATAGATTCAAACCCTCAAATACCTATATTACAATTTATGAAGAAAAATCTATATTTTTTAATTTTAATTTCGAAAATAAGACATATCATCTTGTTTCCTTAAAAAATAATTTTATATTTTAAATAGTAATTATTTTTATATTTTTATGAGTAGGGAAAAATATATTGTGGGATATTTAAAAGTTAAAAATATATGGAAACTTAAAATTTAATATATCTATAATTTTTTAATTAAATATTTTAAAATTATAATTATTTTTAATTATTAAAATTTACAATTTAAATATTGAAAACATAAAAAATAATATACAACAAAATACTAATGAATTATAAATTTTGGCATCTTAAAGAACCATAAGCATGACTTGAATATAGACCTTTAATTGTATCTCTTAGTTTAGGTATGCATAACGATCCAATAAAAGAAAATTTTCAAAGCCATAAACAATTAACCTTTGATAGAAATAAAAATTATCCCTTTTTTAAATAATTTAAAAAGAAGTCAATTCTTCTATCTAGTAGGGACAATATTGAGGACCTCTACGATAATTTTATTAGAACCCTCGCATCTATCATTAACAAGTTCTCTATTGAATTTTCATCAAGAACCAACCCTTGGTATGATAAATCTTGTTTAAGATTACATGAAGAGAAATTAAAGAATCTATTCACTGGTTCGTAAAAGGTGACAAGATAAATAGGTACAAATCCCTAATAAAAAATAAAATGGTGAGTGCAAGATAATAATGGTTTCTTTTTACATGTTAGATGCAACAAAATTGAAAAACATACATTTTTCAGCTTACATGGGTATTTTGACATACCTACACAGTGAATTTTGCTTCTAGTTAAAAATATTAAACATAGGAAATTGACTCACATTTTTAAATATATAAATTTTATTTATTAAAAATATTCACAACTAACTCATTTTTTTTAAATTTTTTCTAATATTGACATTTTTTTCCAGCAAATGATAAGGTATATGTCTATGTTAGTGGAGTCTTGGAGTGCCTAAATGATGGAACCAATGTACAAAAATTGGCAAAAGTGTAGATAAGAAGTAGTAATAGTGTAGCGCTATTTTTACAACTAAATGAGTACTTATAAATATTTTTAAAATTGATCTAAATGAGTAGAGCTCGAAATTAGTATGCAAAGTGTTAGTGCATGTTTTCAAGGTCTTAATCTAATGATGAGGGATTGGATTTTTTATAAAATGTAAAGTTCAGTGTCTAGTAGTGCAAAATATACTTTTTTATGAAATGGTTGAGAAAAGAAAAAGTTATGGCATAAACATTATCAGTTTTCTAAAAATCCAGTTGCATTTAAAAGGTCCACCAACTTCATGCACTCACCCAAAACAATTATCGTATATGAATAAAAGACAAGAAAATATTTTACACTTATCTAAGATGACACCTAAGAAATTATGGAGACAAATTCTAACTTGCAAAAATAAAGTTCAAACAATAATATATTTTAGGGACTCAAATTCTTACCTTAAAAATATTTATGAATTCCCATATGTCATCGATAACAGTCAATCCCTCCTTGCAATGGAGGATGTTTTTTCTTTAGAAGACAAAGAATTTGGGTTAAGCGCCTAGAAAATGGGAAATATAAGGACATGGAACGATACTAAGTTGATATCTTTAAAATTGGATGGTTCATTCTCATCTCTTCAATCTAGAAATCAAGCAAGGTTTCCTTAAACCTTGGAATCAAAACCTCATTCATCACATTTTTCCAAGTGGTGACAAAAATAACCCCTCTAATTATCAAACAATTATGATCATCCCTCTCTTAACCAAGTTATACGATATTATTTTGGAAAGGACTATCAACGTATGGCTAAAAAGTGAAGGGAAATGATCCAAAGTCCATGCGAGTTTAAGAGGGCATCACTCAACCACGAACCACCTTGTCATGTTTAGTATCATTGCAGAGGAAAGTTGCAATAATAAAATCCAATTTCTTTTGTTGCTTTTTGTGCTTTAGAAAAATATTTTGATATGGTGCCTAGAAATAATCTGTGGAATAGATTAGAATACTTGAAGATTCCTTTTGGGTTGAGATCTGCTATGATAAGACTATTTGAGAATGTCATTTTCAAATTCAAGAATAGTGCGGGGTGGCTGGGATATATTAATTGTAATATTGGAGTGAAGGAAAGTTTGCCCTTCTCTCCTACCATCTTTGGCATTTACACTGATAAGATGGAGAGATGCTTAGAGGATGTATGTTGCGCTATAATGACCTTAGTTGGAATAGTTGTCATGCTTCTTCTCTATGTTAATGATATTAAATTCTTAAGGCAAGGTGTCCCTTTGGATCTTGTTAAGAAATTAAGAATTCCCGAGGATTTTTCTTCTAATACGGCCATGACTATTAACAGTAACAAAACAAAAGTTATGATCATCAATTCCATGAAGGTCACTCGCACCAATTTTGTTTATGGAAGTAGAAACTGGAGGAGGTGACTTCTTACAAATATCTTAGCATTCATATCCATCACAAGCTCAATTGGAAGTATAGCATTTAGAAAATGATTAATGAAGGGTGGAAAGCTTACTTTGGTCTTGAAAACAATTGTAAATTGGAAAACCCTACGAGTTAAAATAAAAATAAATCCATCTTTGAAAATCTTGTCACCCCCGTTATCATATGGCAACCAATTTTCATGGGGTTTTCACTTGTTGACCAATACCCTATCACGTTAGTTCATATTGTGGGTTTTAAAATTATAAAAAATTGAACCAATATATTGCAGGTATTGGGGGGATGAGGGGTTTAAGGTGGGGGTGGATAGGGTGGTTTATAAGGATTGAAGTATAAAAAGGGGTGGGGAGGAGGTTTTAAGTATTGGGAGGGGGTTTCAACAAAAGAGTGTGGGTCAATATCTCTTGGAATTAAGGGTATTCTTTAATATCCCATGATTGCACGTGTTATGTGAGAGGTTCACTAAGTGAAGTCCCCGTGCCAATTTTGGGGTTGTAGCATCTTTAGATAATCTTGGAGAAAAATTGAGCAATTCTAGAAGTGTTTTATAACTTATGACCTTAAAATTAAAAGCAATATGCCATATCCTATTCTTCTCATAGAATTGGGACTCTCCCCCATAGAGAGCATTGCTATGACTAGGTACTTGGTCTACAAGCATAATATAAACATCATGGGAGACCATAGAATTCCTAAAAATGCTTCAAATTCCTTCCAAAACCTATTACATCTTAAGCAGGGTTGGCATAAAGATGCCATGGTGTGGTTAAACCATTGGGGGTTGACAAAAATGTCACTTTTCCAAATATCCATGACAAATCAAAATTTTTATTACATCTAAGTTTAAAGAAAAAGTGTGGTGCAAGAAGGATTTAGAGGTGAAAAGAAAACTGTGATACTATAAGAAGGTCCTTAACATTAATCTGGAAGATCCAAGCTACGTCTTGATTTTAACTAGTTCAAAGAAGAAAATCAATATTTCTAAGATAAGAGCGAACTCTCACGAGCTCTATAGCCAACCTCGGAAATAGAAAACTCCTAAAACTTTGTGAGCTAAAAGGATTCGACATCTCTACTAGACTATGAGTGTTGACTCTTGAGGATGAAAATCACTTTCACTTAGTATACCCTACATAAACCCACATCAAGTCTTAGTTTCAAAATCGTTGTTATAAAACTAACCTTTCTACCTTCTACTTCTCAAAACTATGGTAAGTTAGGTGTGCTTCTCTTTAAGCTTTTCAAGTATATGAATAAAATCTTAAAGGAAACCAAATAATTCCTTTAGTTTTATTCTCTTAAAGTCCTTTACACCAAATTTTGTTTCAATGAGCATTAATCATCATCTTTATCATTATATAGATGAGTTTTGAATTAAAAATTTTAAAATTAATTTTTTTTTAATTAGGTTTGAAGAAAGATTTTAGAAGAAGACTTAAAACTTCTTTCTATTGGCTAAGAACTTGTATGTAAGGAACATAGTAAACTCATCTACAAAAATGATAGCAATAAAAGATGAATCTTTCTTATTACCCATTAAGTTATGATAAATTTTATTTTTTTAAATAAGTTGAAAAAAACAATAAAAATATAAATAAAATTGATAACGAAAACTAATAATCAATAAGATTTTATTGACTTTTTCCAACTTCATTTTTACAATAAAGCTTCTCGTTTTCACTATTTCCATTAATTTTAAACCTGATCTTTGACCATGTAATCCACTTTATTGAATCCTACCCTACCAAGTAGGTAATGTTTCAAACTTCTTCCTCCCGCATGGAACGAGTTTTCCAGGGAGAGAGATAAACCCTAGATGCCTCATTGCAGAGTAATAACGTGCACCTGGAAAGAAATCAGATATGAACTTTTGCGAAGAAATCAAATATAAACCCATTTTAAAAATTAGAAACTATAAAAGTTGGTTTTAAAAACATTCACAGGGGCATCTTCTCCCATATGAATATGAATAAAAGCTTGGAGAAAATTTATTTATTGATAGTAAATATTAATAAAAAAACCCAAAGGTGTATTTTTGTGTCTAGAAGATGCAACGTTTCCTTCCACAAAATGTGATAAATGTGTTTTTTTAATGATTTTAAATATGTTTAAATAGATATTTGATTTTTTTATGAACAACTTTGATATCCTTCCATTAAATTATGATGTTAATGTCATTATATTATTATAAATATATTAATTAGAATGATTTTTTCTAGCTCACTTAATTACATCTTAAGATACAATGTTTAATGTTTATTAAACATCCAATTTTTATAACTATTGTTTTACTCCAAATTATACATACACATGTTTAGATTAAAATTACTATACTAAAATAAAATGTTGATTGAAACTTGGAGCACATAAGGAGACTAATATGCAAATCCAACATGTAAATGGTGTCCTAATATGATGAACATTCTCTACGAGTTGAAGTACCATCTAATCCATCTCATTCAAAAATATGTACCCAAGAATTTTCTATTTACTATAGTTTGGTTTCAATAATGAAATGATTTTTCTTAATATTATTTGATATCCTCACATTTAACTTGTAATAATCCTTCATAATTAAATTTAGTGGATCTACAAGTCCATACATGCAATTTTATTTGAGAATATTAGTTTGGTATTTTGATAAGTTAACTTATCATTTAATGGATACATAAATATTCCTACATTTTAACTTATAATAATCCTTGATAATTAAATTTAGTTGATGGATAAGTCCATGTATGTAATTTTATTTGGAAATATCAGTTTGGTATTTTTATAAATGGACTTATCATTTAGTGGATATATAATTATATGTGTATGGATTTTATTTGGAATATTATTTAATGTTTTATTCTTGAACTTTTCAAATTAATTCTTTTGTAATAAAATCTTTGCTAAAATCGTCATTTGAATGATTTTAATTACATTTTGTTATTGTAAAAATGACTAGTGCTCTCAAAAACCTATGAGCATCTCTACTATGCAATTCCAAAAGCACATATATGCAACTCCAAACAATTTGAGTTAAAAAATCACAAAAAACAAACCGATTATAAAACATTTTAGGATAATTTGAATTAAAAAATAATTATAAAACATTTTACACGAGGCATTTAAGATTTAAGATTTATATGCTGACAGAAAGACATGGTTCCATCTTGAATAAAAGCCATAAATCAGGACTACCATCATTCAGTGAGGGTGTGCCCATTGACTTTATGGAATGAGAGTTTGATGCTACCACCATTCAATGAAGGTTTAGAGCAATGCTACTATTTGACTTATTTTTTATTACATGAAATATGTAAAAGGTATTGTTCTACAATACGGATATGTACAGTAGAATTTACAATAAATTAAATGAGTGAAAATGGAATTTACAATAAATTAAATTAAATGAGTGAAAATGGAATTTAACATATATGTATGGGCTTAGTGACCTCATTCTTCAACGGATCTACCTGGTCCGAAATTTAAAGTGTAGTGACATCATAATACAAATCCAAGCTAGTAAAGCTTTAAATCCAAGCTTGTCCAGCATTCACATCAAACGTCTATCTTACAAATAAGGCAAGTAATACAAATTCATATTTTAGAATTCTTTCTCGACACATGTTATCGACAAGAACTACAAAACAATAAATGCAGTGCAATTGAAAAGTATAAATGCAATACAAACATATTAAGCAAGAGAATCATCGTATTGACAAGATGCAATATGGGACAAGACTCTCAAGACATTTTGTAGAAACTTTTAAATTTCCTTTTGAAATTTTGTCGATGTGTCATATCCAATGGGACATACCATAGATGAAAACTATTTGGTTTCTACCAATTCACTCCACTGTAACCTGCTTGATGGGATAAGAATATCTATGATCATATCTCGAGTAGGACTTGTTTACATGTCACCACCATTGCTTTAGAGAGCATTAAGAACACATATTTCACGTGAGCTCCAGTCTTGGCATTTCAAGGGGATATATTGCAGCTTGGAATTGATCAAATGTCGAGCAAAAAGTCTCCCACCAAACAGAAAGGAAATGGATATATGGAGCAGGATAAAGAAACTCAGAAAGAAAACGACACATGAACTCGATTCCATAAAGTCTTTAAGATGTCACTCCCCTGATGAACAGTTCTAATAATGTATGTTTTCATCCTTGGAAAACACTCTCAGTTCAAATAATATATGTTTTCATCTGTAAAAATAAGAATGTAGATGTGAATGAAATAATACTTATAAAATATTTTAATATCATATTTAGTATTTATGATAGTAATTTTAGTATGGAGAAATAATTTTTATATAAAAAATAATAAATTAGAAGAGTACAAACCAGAGTTTACATGATAAAACTTTGGCAAATTGTCAATTCTTATTGATCAATAAATAAATATATATATATTCTAAAGAACACCTACAAGATATAGGTCATATATTTTATAGAGAATATCCATCTCTTATGAGACTATCATACCCCTTGGATTATTGTTATCACATTTCAATAATCTCTTTTTTAGAAAAATTTACTTGATACCTTGTCCAAGCTCATTCATCACCTTTCTTGCAATCCATGAGAAGCCAAACACCATTAATGTTTCTCTAATATTACTACTTTCATAAACATGTTTACACAATTTTTTTAATATCGACTTTCTCTAAAACCTCCACTCCACCTCCATTAATAACCTGTGAACTAAAAAATGATATTTAATATCAGTATGCTTTGTCTTGATGAAAAGTTAGCCAAATGAATAACACTTTCACTATTAAATGATACATCCACACTCTCCTATACTTTTTCAAACTCACTAGACCCTTTTAAAACCAAATTGCCTCCTTGCATGCATGTGTGGAAACTATATATTCTTCCTTTGTTGTGGATAAAGCCACTATATTTTGATGCTTTAGCATCCAAGAAATAGTTCCACCTACAAGAACAAAGACATAACTAAAATTAGATCTCCTTCTATCGAAATCACCTATAAAATGTAAATCAACATATCCACAAATTGAATCACTACATCCATTATAGGTGATACAATAATCACTTGTTCCTCTAAGATAAAAAAAAAACACCCACTATCACCAATTTCACTATTACCCCTCGATTTTCCATGTATATATTGCTAACATCACCTACACTTGAAATATTTGATTGTGTGCATATCATCACATACATTAAAATTCCTACTTTGCTAGCATATAATACATGGGATGTATATAATCATTGTTGATGTAATTGTAACTTCAGAATGTATTCACTTGTATTTCTTATGTATTGTAACCCGATGTTTATTTCGGGATGTATTTGTAATGTACTTGAGTCATGTCATGCCCCGATGTTCCTATTGGGAAGTTTCTATAATGTAAACAAGTCATGTCAAGTCAAGGTGGTTAACCCTCCTATTGTCTAAGGGTTAAAGTCCCTGCAGTTCTCGGGCACTAGGGTTATTAGACTCACCTAGTGAAGTCAGACCTAGTTGGGTTTAGTCAAGTCAAGAATTAGTACAAATAGAGAGATAGCCTCTCTATTTATCACACACTCACTCACACTCAGTTGCAGCGCATAGCTAAGGAAGAGAAAGACACTGGGGCAAGGAAGAAAGAGGTTATTGCTGCTGGGAGATCATCTTATTATTTTTGGGTTTCACTTTGGTGCTGATTCTATCTCTGAGAAAGTTGCGGGGTTTTCTCCATTTATGGTTTCCCCAAGGAAAAACACTATGTTCATTGTCTCTTGTGTTTGATTGTTGTGCTTGTTGTTCTCTCTGTTAAAGATCCTAATGTTATGATAGCTTAATGTTAAAAATCTAACATGGTATCAGAGCTAACCTGAGAAGAAGACACTGTGCAGCTACGGGAGCTAGGGATTCCTATTTTGTGGATATCTCTCCATAGATTTTCAGCAAAAGTAGGGTGGAATAACACTCCTCCCTAGGGCACATCTTTCTGTCGAAGCGGGATCCAATTCTGAGGTTTTTTAGTTTTGGACCCAACACTACTGCCGAAAATTAGGGCTTTTCACAGAAGTGGAATTTTCTAGTGAGCCCAGGCCTGGATTGATCTCCTCCCCAAAATCGAAGTTAGGGATCAAATTCAAAGCATTTGGTTGGACAGAACTCTGGAAAAGAAAAACCCTAATCTGCTCATGAACTAGCACTACAGGATTTCAGCTCCAAATGGAG
>LPNX010963513.1:145906-163847 GCA_001517045.1 Pseudotsuga menziesii | reverse complement strand
CTAAAGCCATGTTTGATGCCCTAACCAAACTGTTTGAAGGGAAGAACATCAATCGAAAGATGACTCTAAGGAACCAGTTGAAGAATGTCAAGATCCAAAATTAGGAGACCATCCAGTCATACTTCACAAGGGTCTCCCAGATCAAAGAACAGCTCGAAGCAGTAGATGAAGAAGTGGAGAATGCAGAAATTGTGATGACAACTTTGAATGGCCTCCCTGGGTCATGGGACTCTTTCATCCAAGGAATCTGTGCTACGAAGAAGTTAGTCAAGTTCAGTAGACTGTGGGAAGAATGTTCTCAAGAAGAAGCTTGGATAGCAGCTCGAAAAGAAAATATGGGAAGTGAAGATCAATCTCTCACAGTACACTCCAAGAAAGGAAGAAGGGAAAAGCATCATCACCAAGGTAAGCATTCTCATCAGAAAGGTTCATCTAAACTCAAATTTTATACATGCGATGAAATAGGACACTTTGCTAGAAATTGTCCCATGAATAAGAATGGATCCAAGAAGAAGAGGAACTCCAAAATAAGACATCATGCTCACACTGTTGAGGATGATTATCCTCCCAGAAAGAGGGTAAAACAAGAAAGTGAAGACTCTTCAAGTGAAGATGAATATGTTCTGATCTCCACTCTCACGGGAACTGTCACTCATGGAAGCAAAGATTTGCTTATTGACAATGGGGCTTCCAAACACATGACATGTTTCAAGGAATCCTTTGAGAAACTATCCGAACATAATTCACCCCATAAGGAGAAACTTGGGGATGACTACCAATATCCCATAAAAGGTAGTGGTGAATCCTCCTACAAGCTAGAATCTGGAAAGTCTATGAAAATGAAGGATGTCTTGTTTGTACCAGGACTAAAGAAGAATATTCTATCCATATCAACATTGGATGAAAAAGGCATGAGGGTTGCATTTGTAGATGGCCAAGTCCTTATGTGGCCAAGAGGAAAGACTATTGACGATGCAATAGTAATTGGAGAACAAGAAGGAGGATTATACAAATTGAAGGGACATCCAGAACAAGCTTTGGTCCATGACACAGTACAACCAAATAAACTTTGGCATAGAAGGCTTGCACATGTGCACTACAGAGCACTACCACTTGCAAGCAAAGCTGTTGAAGGTCTTCTAGAAATTCAAGCAAAGCATGAAGGAGTCTACAAAGGATGTGCGAAAGAAAAGAACAAAAAGAAGACATTTCCAAGTAGCAAAATTAAAGCAAAAGGAATCTTGGAAATCATCCACTCCGATGTATGTGGACCAATGTCATCAAGTTCTCTAAGCGGGTATGTATACTATGTTTCTTTTATTGATGACTTTTTTAGGAAGAAATGGATTTACTTCATGAAGAACAAAGATGAAGTGTTCAACAAGTTCAAGGAATTCAAAGCCTTGATCGAGAACCACACAGAAAAGAAGATCAAGACTTTTCGATCAGATAATGGTGGAGAATTCGCATCAAATGAATTCAAAGACTTATGCAAAGAATCAAGGATTAGGAGGGAGTTGTCCACTCCTTATAATCCACAACAGAATGGGGTTGCAGAAAGAAAGAATAGAACTATCATGGAAGCTGCAAGAGCAATGCTTCATGATTAAGATCTTCCTATGCATCTATGGTCAGAAGCTGCTAGAACAATAATGTATGTACAGAACCGTACTCCACACAGAGTACTCAAGAACAAGGCTCCTGAAGAAGTCTTCTCCGACAAGAAACTGGAATTCATCCATCTTAGAATATTTGGCTATCCAGTGTACATACACATTCCAAAAGAGAAGAGAACAAAACTAGATCCTTTAGGAAAGAAGGGTATAATTGTGGGATACTCTGAAAGCTCAAAGGCTTACAGAATATACTTCCCAGGATTCAAGAAGATCGACATCAGCAGGGATGTAACATTTGATGAAGACTCAACTTACAACAAATCCAGAAAGAGACCTGCTGAAGATCCTGAAGAAGCAGAAGCACCCAGAATTCATGATACAACCATGAATGAAGAAACTCAAGAAGAAGATCAAGAATTTGAAGAACCACAAAGACCTGTAGATCCACCTCAGGAGAAGAATCCTCATAAGGGGAAACCTGCTTGGGTACCAGAAATTATCCAAGGTGCAAAAAGATATGGGGCTCCAGAAGAGAATCACAGAGAAAGAAAGAGAACCAGATCCTGCTCTGGATATGTAGCTTTACTATGTGATGTTATCAATAAAGAACCTTCCAACTATGAAGAAGTGGCAGAATGGAAAGAATGGAAGGATGCTATGATTGAAGAGTATCAATTGATTATGAAGAATGATGTTTGGGATGTTGTCCCAAGACCAGAAGGGAAGTCGATTGTAACTTCCAAATGGATCTACAAGATCAAGCATGTTGCAGATGGTAGCATAGACAAATATAAGGCAAGATTAATGGCTCGTGGCTTCTCACAGAAGTAAGGAATAGATTATGAAGAAACCTTTGCACCTGTAGCCAGATACACTTCCATCAGATCGGTACTTGCTTTGGCTGCAATGATGAAATGGAAGATACACCAAATGGATGTCAAGACTGCTTTCTTGAATGGTGTAGTGGAAGAGGAAGTGTATGTAGAACAACCACTTGATTTTGAGACACATGACAGGGAGTCTCATGTGTGCAGATTGAAGAAATCCCTGTATGGTTTGAAACAGGCACCCAGGACTTGGTACGGCAGAATTGACAGCTTTCTATCTAGTTTGGGCTTTACCAAGAGTAAAGCAGATTCCAACCTTTACTACAAGTTTGAGTATGGCAACCCAGTGATGCTCCTACTATATGTAGATGATCTATTTGTAACACATATGGATGGGTTGATTGTTGATACGAAGAGAAATCTTGCTGTCGAGTTCGAAATGAAGGACTTGGGTATGATGCATTATTTTCTAGGCATGGAGGTGTGGTAGAATGCAAATGGAATCTCCCTCGGACAAGGGAAGTATGCAGTAGAGATCTTGAAGAGGTTTGGGATGATGGACTGCAAGGCCATGAACACACCTATGGCATCGAACCTGAAGCTATTGAGTGATTCTTCATCAGAGACGGATTATTCTATGATGTATCGTCAGATGATTGGGTCCTTAATGTACCTGACGAACACGAGACTAGATATTTGCTTTGCTGTGAACACCTTGAGCTAGTTCTTGACATATCCAAGAAATGTTCACTTGATTGCTGCAAAGCATATTCTGAGGTACCTGAGGGGTACAGTTGATTATGGGCTCAAGTATGAGGCAAATCAGAAGATTAACCTGGAAGGTTATGTTGATTCAAATTGGGTAGGCAGTGCCATCAATAGGAAGAGAACTTCAGGGTGTTGCTTCAGTATGGGATCAGGTGTGATCTCTTGGTTTAGCAGGAAGCAATCCTATGTGGCACTGAGTACAGCTAAAGAATAGTATGTTGCAGCTTGTTTAGCTAGTTGTGAGGTATTATGGATGAGGAAGCTACTGTCTGATTGTTTTATCTCCAGATGGATGCTACTTGTATACATTGTGACAATCAAAGTTGCGTGAAGTTGTCAGAGAATCCAGTGTTCCATGACAAGTCGAAGCATATCGAGATCAAGTATCACTATATCAAGGATATGGTACAGAGGGGAGCAGTGAAGCTCTAGTATGTTGCGACGGAGGAACATATAGCTAATGTGTTGACAAAGCCATTGGCTAGGGTGAAGTTCGAGTACTTCAGGGAGAAGCTTGGTGTTCTCCAAATTGAGGTTTCCTCCAAAGGGAAATGATGAGACCCAGAGCCATTATGACATGGTGAGAGGATTGGTTCCTTCCATGGTCAGATGTAAGGGCTGAGCCATTCTGTCATGGTGAGGATTGGTTCCTTCCATGTCAGATATGAGTGTTGAGCCATTCTGATGTGACTGTAGGATTGGTTCCTACATGATCAGAAGTAAGCGTTGAATTCCATTCTTGGAATGGAGGCACCTGGTCAGTTACCAGGTATCTCAGTCTAGGACTGGGGGTCATTCTGATATGACTGTAGGATTGGATCCTATTTGATCAGATGTGAGTGCATGCCCTTCTGAATATGCATGTTGGATTGGTTCCTCGCATGTGTCGGATGTAAGTGCAGAGCCCTTTCGAACATGCATGTTGGATTGGTTCCTCGCATGTGTCGGATGTAAGTGCAAAGCCCTTTCGAACATGCATGTTGGAGTGGTTCCTCACATGTGTCGAATGTAAGTGCAGAGCCTTTTTGAACATGTATGTTGGATTGGTTCCTTGCATGTGTCAAATATAAGTGTTGAGCCTTTTTGAACATGTATGTTGGATTGGTTCTTCGCATGTGTCAAATGTGAGTGCTGGGCCTTTCTGATACGGTTGTGGGATTGGTTTCCACATGGTCAAATGTGAGTGCTGGGCATGCCTTTTTTATATGATTATAGGATTGGTTCCTACATGATCAGATATAAGTGCTGGGTGGGCCATTCTAACTTAGGGTCAGATATAAGCACTGAAGAAGACCTACATGGAGGCTAGGCCTACAACCAACATGAAAAAGGGCTTGCTTTGTAGAACTTCCTGTGACGAGAAGAATCATGAGATAACACCTGTGAAGATTTAGTGTTGATGATCCAGCAGAGATGATCTAGATCGAGGGATGATCTAGATCGAGAGATGATGCTCCAGAGATGATCCAGATCCAGTGATGATGATCCAGATTGAGTGATGATCTAGATCCAGGTGAAGATGACTTGAATATGAAGATGACTCGAAGATAGAGAGGACTTGAAGGTGAAGATGACGAAGACTAGATGATGACCCAGATGATACAAAGAAGAAGACTTGTGCTAATAAATTGTGAACTGAGATAATACATTCCTAGTTAAGAGGGAGTGTTGATGTAATTGTAACTTCAGAATGTATTCACTTGTATTTCTTATGTATTGTAACTCGATGTTTATTCTGGGATGTATTTGTAATGTATTTGAGTCATGTCATGCCCCGATGTTCCTATCGAGAAGTTTCTATAATGTAAACAAGTCATTTCAAGTCAAGGTGGCTAACCCTCCTATTGTCTAAGGGTTAAAGTCCCCACAGTTCCGGGGCACTAGGGTTATTAAACTCACCTAGTGAAGTTGGCCCTATTTGGGTTTAGTCAAGTCAAGAATTAGTATAAAGAGAGAGCTGGCCTCTTGGCCTCTCTATTTATCACACACTCACTCACACTCAGTTGTAGCACATAGCTGAGGAAGAGAAAGACACTGGGGCAAGGAAGAAAGAGGTTACTACTGTTGGGAGATCATCTTACTGTTTTTGGATTTCACTTTGGTGCTGGTTCTATCTCTAAGGAAGTTACGGCGTTTTCTCCATTTATGTTTTCCCCAAGGAAAAACACTATGTTCATTGTCTCTTGTGTTTGATTGCTGTGCTTTTTGTTCTCTCAGTTAAAGATCCTAATGTTATGCTATCTTAATGTTAAAAATCTAACAATCATTTTCATCTTTATTACTAATACATGAACATGAAGAAAACTTAAAATGGGAATTCAAAGGGATATTTACTAGTTTCACATCCACTTTCTTTTGTTGTGATATCAAAAGTTTACCATATTTCATGGCTCTCTATATTTTCATGCCTAAAAATTGTTTTGCTACTCCTAGATCCTTCTTATCAAAATTCCTAACCATTTGAGCCTTCAACTTGCTAATCTCAACCATTCTTTTTCTTGCTACAAGTATACCATTTACATATAACACCAACATAATGAATATACCATTTAAAATTTTGAAGTAAACACAATTGTCATGCTCACTTCTTATAAAATTTTGGCTCACCATGAAGGAATCAAACTTTTTGTATCATTTCATTTAAGACTACTCCAAGACATACAATGACTTCTTGAGCTTACAAACAAGTCTTCTTTTGTGATCCTAAACAAACTTATTTTGATTGTTCCAAATATATTTCCTCATCTAAATCTTTGTTAATGATGGAAACAAAAGATATAGTTATTTGATCTTAGTCCAACATAGAACATTGATTAGGAGCATAAGCATCACAATCTAAAATTGAGTAATCACAAGAATCACATGTCTATAAGTCTTCCAGAATATTACAATTTATTGCAACTAATGATGACTATTAGCAAACATGTGGTTTTATGCCTTTCAATCCTAGCTTCCTTGCAATAATTTTCAAATTCCAAAGATGTTAACTCACCTCCATGATCTATTCTTAAACACTTAATTGACTCGCCGTTCTCCTTTCAACAAAATTTTTAAATATCAAGCATATAAACCCATATCTTTTTAGAGCAATCATCTTCTAAATACAAATTCAAAGATTTTAAATATAGATGTAACTTACAATTTATTAATACCTTTAACCCTTTTCACACTTATTTAAACCAATCCTTCATAGCATAAATAAGTAATAAGTAGATTCATTTACTTCCTCAAATACCATCTTCATTTATGTTAGTACTCGATCCTTCTATTATATATAAATGTTCTCGATCTTTGTAACCTTTATTGCCACCAAAATGCCCTTAAACACTTTCTATGTTCTACCTAAACAAGTAACTGATAAGCTCCAGAATCCAAAACCCTTAAGATTTAATATTTGTCTTAAATGTGTTCACGTCCTTACAATACCTAGGTTTTAAACCTAATCTTTGACCTGGTAATCCACTATTGAAATTCCTACCACATAGGTAATGCTACAAAATTCTTCATCCCACATGCAGGGAGGAGTTATGAACGGGACGATAAGCCCTAAGTGCCTCTGAAGTGTCAAAGGTTTGTCTGGCAAGGTTTTTGTCTTTTCTATTGGCATACCTTGAAAAGCCAATAACGGAATCCAGAAAGAAGCTAAAACGTCATTTGGTTAAACAAAGCTTAAAAAAAGAGGAGCCTACAGGAAATTTAAAAAGTATATCCACGTGAGGCTAACATGATTTGAATAAAAATATGCAAAATGTCAACCTTCAAATAATATTGGGTCGTGGACTTTAGTGGAGTTCATTGTCGAAAAAATAATGATTGAAGATGAAATAATGTTACCGTTTTTAATAATGCAGACATTCAAAAGAAAATTCCAAATTCTTGCCGTCTGCCATTAAAACGGGTCGGGATTTGACAGTCCACTACCCGCCCCTTACTAGTGTTAATGTTGATGGATGTTTCAAATATTTTCAGTATTTTTCGTCAGTAAGGATATGTGCGCAGCACGACGTTACAGTTTGTTTTAATAAATTAAAACATGGACATTTCGTGTATGAATTGCATCTTCTATTATTCTACTAATATTCGTATATCAATCAATTTGAAACATTAGTGTGTGTCGGTCTAATCATCATTTGTAATATCAATCAATTTGAAATATTAGTGTGTGTCGGTCTAATCATCATTTAAATTTACAACAGAATGGATGGCTTGGACAAAGTACAAGCAAGCTGGTCCGTTATTGTTCAAATACAACTTACATAAGTCAAATGCAAACGTGATTGCTACTTGTTTCTTTAGAAAAAATTAGAGACAAAAACCGAGGTTGTACATTCAAATAATGCTAGTACTAAGTTGTTTTACTCATGGAGACTAGTTTATATATAGCAAACATAAAATATAATAATTATTTATTAATTATGTTTATAGGTATTTATATATTCTTTGAGATTTTAGACTTGTTTGAGTGGATTAATAAGATTAACCCAAGTGTATAACAAGGATTTATTCCATGGTAGTTGTATCTTGTTATGTTTAAATACATTTTGATTAAGATTTAAATAAGTTTCAATTAAAAAGTGGCTAAAAAAACAATAACAATTTGTTTTTTTTTTTCATACCAAATTTTATTATTAGTAATAATTACATGATAGACTATCTCATTGTGTGCTACATGTGAATTATTAACTTTGAATTAAAATGCTATATTGCATTGTCTAAAAGGTTGAGTTTGTACGTACAATGATAGCTACATGGTTACCATGATCCATTAAAGTTGTTGTCCTTTTTTGTTTTAAAAATATGAAACCAAACTATATGCTATTCTTAATAATTAAGAATAATTTGAACAACTTTACCGTTGTAAAATCATGTAATGGAAGCCATCTTTGTTGTTGGTTATGTGATTTTAATATATGAAATACCAAGAACAAGATCAAATTGTTCAGTTAAAGAGCATAGTTCCATCTTAAAGGTGGTTCTACCAAGTGCTAAGAGGGATCAAATCTTTCGAGGTGCAAATCGTTTTTAGAGTGCAAATGCACATGAAGGGTTTGCACCTCGAGAGATTTGATCCCTCTTAGGGATTGGTAGAGCCACCTTTAAGATGGATCTATGTTGGTTGCAGTCGTGGTCATGGAAGCATGGGAGAGTAGGAAGCAATATTGTTAACATTAGTACACCATGAGAAACATGTCTAACATGATAGTAAATAATACTATGAAGAATATGAATAATAACAAAGAGATACAATGCAAATATTTATTTATGTAAATAAGAAGTTGAATAATAACACATAAATATTTGTAGTTGTTGAAAAGGGTAACATAAACCATTAACCATACAAACAAAAACATATTTATATATATTGCTACAACTTTAAAAACACTAACATTAGAAAAAAGACCTAAATGCTCTTTCTCTATTAACATTTTCTCATCATAATGTAATTAAATATGCATTCCAACACTACCATACATGTTATAAAATCTTTATGCTTCAGCAATGCCTCTATGGTCTTCATCTGGCTTGTGGAAATATATGCACCTTTTGTCTACGCACTAAGCTATAGAATCTGTTATGAATCTTCTTCTCTATCTCTATAGATTCTTCTCTCTTCTCATGCTCCTTTTTCTTCTCACTTCTCTTTTCCTACTTATCATTACTAATGATCCTCACACAACCTAAATCGACTCAATGACTCTTACTCTTCTGTGCACTTAGCTGTAGATCATTTACCTCAAATACTACTAACAAACAACAATACAGAGCCATCAACAGTGGGGGTCACAATTGTGAATCTAACTATAGAGAAGCTAACCCACATACAACTTGGGTTCCTCCTTTTATAGACTTCTTACTGACTTGATACTGACTCATTAAACACTCAATACAGATTCATTACAGAATCATCTCAGACTCGATACAGACTCATTACCTGTCGTTTTCTTAATCGACTTCCTTGTCTTTCCAATAAATTGCATTTCTTATTCTAGTAACACCTAACGGGAGGCACTAACGGCTTGAATTACAAATATTCCTTCACGTGTGTGGTTTCAAGAAATATCGTTGAAATTATACCCACGATATTCAATGCCTGTCACTTTCCTAGCATTACTCCTTACTTTTGCTTTCCAATCATTATACTTCTTGCATGCCTTCTGTTGTTGATATGTTCTCGTACCTTCCATTGTCTCACTTCTTCTTTCTGTTGTGGATTCCTCTTTTGGCACCTGTACCACTTCTTCTTCCTTCCTCTCACCTCATCTATCACAGATCCCTTTCCCTTCTTGTTTTTATGTCGCTACCTTTGTCGCAGCTTCTTCTTCTTCTCCTTTTACTCTTCTCCATACATTGGCATAATTTTGATTGAATTCTACCTTACTGTCCCTAGCCCAATAGGTCCCCAACACTCACTCGTGGCTCGTCTTGAGCCACTTCCAATCTATTCTGCCAAGTTTTTACTTGCGTTGATTTTGCTCTGAAAATATTCCACAATTTTGTTCACTCTTTCTGCTTCGACTCACACCTCTTCTTATTTCCTCTGAAATTGTTCCATAAGGTCGAAACTGACGTATTTCGGTATGACGTTCTCCACTGATGTCGCAATATCTCACACCTTCTGACGTACAGGATTAATGATACTTGCAACTTTTTCTTCTTTATCCTGTAATTCTTCCATCTTTTGATGACGTTGTTGTTGGTGTGTGTGCAGCGCTGTCATTTGCTGCTGCAATTTCCTCATTTCGGTTGCGTTAGCCATTTTCTATGCTAAGGGTAGTTGCTTCATATCATTATTTATTTGCGTAATGTTTACTTCAAACGTAGTGAGTTGATTTTCAATCTTCTGTGATTGCTCATCATCCATGAGGGATTCCCAAGTCTATGATACTTGGTTGACATCCTTGATACAGATTTATGTTTCTTTTGTTATATTCCTCGCATCTTCAGTTGTTTGTTTTCTTCGTTTTTCCAGCACTTATGGAGGTGTGCTTGGTCTTATCTGTTCTTCCAGTTTTGTAACCTTTTTCATTAGTTCAACTATTATTTTAACAAGTCGAGTGACTTTGGTGTCTGGTGGCATTTCCTATGTTATTCCCATTGTTGCAAAATTCTTACACGCCAAAGCTAATGCGTTTTCAATTTTGTGACATTTTCCTTCCCATTATTTTGTCTTTTGTTTGGTTTCCTATATTTCTAGTTTCATTTTCTGGATATTTTTATTTGTATCCTTCACTTGCTTAGCCATGGTATTCTCAAGCCATTTTATTTCTGCATTTATAGCACTCTGTATTGCATATACCTCATTTATTTTCATGGCCGAGAAATATTTGGTTATCTGATCGATGTCCCAAGAAACATCATTAAACTCTTGGGTGCCTAAGTCAACAACTCATCCTAATATTGCCACCCTTATTGGAGAATATGGAACATGTACTGTAGTTTGTTCGGTTTTGAAGTTTATGATGGGTCTTTTGATTCCATGGTTGGGATTGGACAGTCAACAGAAATTTTAACATATTCAACTACTTTACAAAAAACATTAAGTAGATTAGTAGCCGTAACTGAAATTTCTTCTTGTCTCTCTTCTATGGATTTGAAGCTTGTATGTGCTGCTTCAATTATTTTCTCAGTCATCATTTGCACATCTTCATTGTCCTATCTGTGCTGCTTCAATTATTTCCTCAGTCATCATTTGCACATCTTCATTGTCCAAGATGATGGTATTTACATTTCTATCAGCCTTCATCTTATTTTTCTTTCTAATGGACTGTACTTGTTATTTCTAAGGTTCTCCCTCTTCGTTTTATGTTTCATGGTCTGTTGGTGTTGAGGGGGAATGACTTTCTACAGATTCCACATCCTCCAATGGGTCATATTCTTCTTTTTTCTCCACAGGGTTCTCTTCCTGTAATTGTTCTTATTCTTGCCGAAGTGGATCTTCGGATACTGGAACACGCCATTCCTTCAGCCATTCATTAACAATTTCTTCAACTTCCTCCCTTGTCATGATGAATTTAGTTGGAAAACTTTGAGGTTGTTGTTGTTGGCATGGTTGCATGTTAATATGGTGTGGTCCAATCTCGATTCTAATAATATGGCGAAATCGATGAACAATGGTATTATCTAACATGCACATGTTCTTGAATTGGTGCCTTATAGATTCTCCATGCATAAAAAATTCAATATTATTATCTGTCTTCTAGTCCTTTTTGTCCTTTTGAAACCAAAGGTTCTGATATCTCACTCCCCTACAGGTTACCGATAGTTCTACCCCTTGGTAATTTGGTGGGTCATACCATAATATAAAATGAGATTAGAATTAATAGCCACGAATAATGAAATTCCTTACCCTTTTCCTGTGCATCAATGGCATCTTGTATGAGCTCATTTAACAAGAACTTACACAAATTGATTTGAACTCCTTCCACGTAGATTTCTACCAGAGCAATTGCTTCTAGAGTGCATTGGTCCGGACGAATTTTGTGAAGTAACTTGGATGCAAATACTTGTACAACAAAGCAAACAGTGTGATTATTAATGGACTCAATCAGAAATCCCCGTTTGCTTCTCACTATGTCATATTTTTTCTTCATCCACACAGTTATTGTTGCTTCTTGGTATTTTTTGAGAAGAGGTGTTGGGTCCTTCTCAGTGGATGGTAGACCTATGATGGTTGCAATCAGCTGAATATATATAGGTATAGGTTTTCCTAAGCAAAAAATACCTCAATGAAAAAAAATACTAGTAACTGCTTAACACAAGTGTTTATTGGTGTACTTCAGCCAAAGTGTGGCATATATAGCAGGAATAATATGCCAGATTTTCCAACCCTTTGTCCCATTCCTTTCCAATAAATATTTTAGGCACCTCGGTCATGTCCTGTACAATATCCATGTAGTTTTTGTGCTCCATGTTTGTCTGTCTTCTCGTGTCATGGTATGCATACAATAAATTTCTCACATTGGGAATAATATCCTTAAGCACCTTCAGTCCTTTGGGTACCATTGGTATTATCAGTGGGGCCCCTGCCCTCCTTGGGATTGTAACTCGTGGTGCATCCCTGCGTCTGGGAGGGACATAAGGTGGCAGCAAGTTCCTAGTCTAAAAATATTCCTCTACTGGTGGGGTTTGCTTTGGAGGTGTTGATTCCTTTCCCTTCCTCTTTCAGTTACTAGTGTGTTTTCCCCATTGCGCTCCCGATGGTCCTAGTCGGTCTCTTCCAGATGGCTTACCAGCGTTCGGCTCTACTCCTGGAATGGTTTGTTTAGAAGCTGGTGTCATATAACCAATGGTGTATTCCACTAAGGTGGGTAATGCAGGTTCATACTCAATTGTGCTTGTGTTTGAGACAGAAATGACCATGCCATGATCACACTAGTTCGACTCTCAAGGTTGCATATAATTAATAGCGCTTTGCTTTCTCATATAGGGTGAAATAATCTTGGTGGAGAATTCCGATAGTATACTGTAATTTTTTCAGGTCGTTCTTTGCACGTGCAAACAATCAATGAGAAAGGGATCCATCCTTTCAGGCACAAGGGCGTACTTCAAACTCATTATCGGATATTTTATATTTTGCTGCCAACTGATTTGTCACTTGAATTAGTAGGAATTTTTAATAAATCTAGGCGTGACCAAAAATTTCACCATTGTATTCTCTTGAATGTGTGCAAAATTTAATATCATCCAACCTGTCCTATCTTATATATACCCTTTTTTTTAAACTCATGTATGCGACTGAGATTTCTTCAACTATGTCTGCATTCCATCCAGTGATGGATTGGCATGCTACATTTATGGTAGTTGGTAGATGCAACCGAAATTTCTTGAAATATCTTTTCCTTTATTATTTGTAGCGCAACATCAACTGTTGGATATTCACTTGTGAACTCAAATGTCTGAATAAAGCTTGTAACTAAACATTCCCATTCAATTGTTCCTCATTGCAGTTCTGTTGATTTGTACCAGTTCCGTGGTACCATTTCCAATGTGTGGATGAATTGATAGACCCATTCATGTCACAGATATTCCTTCCATTTGGTGTGACAATGTTCAATATGCTCCACGTGATTTTTCAATCCTGTATAATTATGATAAGTATAACTAATTTTTTCTCCAAATCTAATATCCATTAATATTCTACATTGTGGCCATTCGGAGATAGACTGTTTATGCGTACCCCACCATCTAGCAGGTGTAGCTTTCATCACAAATTCCAAAGCAGACAATCGTTGTGATTCTATCACTTTTTCTTCAAACTCCATTAGAAAAGATGCAAGGTTGGCTAACATGTCATATGTAGCCAGCTCGCTTGCTTCATCTCCTACCCTTCGTAAATATCTTGTGATTCTTGTGCATTTTCTTATGGAGACTCCATGTAACTTGTTTTTCTAGTTTTCTAGGGCATCGCCAGAATCGAGTGTGCAAGAAATTACTGTAAAAACCCCAAAATTTCACAAAAATTTAAAATTTTGAGATAACATAAAATGTTTATAGATGCAGTTAGATAACTACTAGCAGCTAATAGAAGAAATGAAATAGATAATAAAAGTATTCATTAACTTTAACACATATAGATTAATGTTGTTTCAATTTCTATAAGTGATGTAAATTAGCTGCATTCAAATGTTTCTAGTTACATTGATAGTTTATTTTTGTCAAGCAGGTGAGAAATTACTTTCTAACTGGGGCTTACTTAGCGATTGCTAACTTTTCTGGAATTCTGGATCTTACAGGCTTGGCAGGTAAATTTTGACCTAGTAAGAGTTTAATTAAGGTGTTATTCCAGATATACTTCATTTAGCATAGAATATACTGCTAGAGTAAAAGTTTGATTGCTTAAATTCAAGGGTTCTATGAGGTAAAGTATCTTCTCCTTATCCGTGTTACGAATATATCAGTATTTTAATGGCATGTTGATATGATCAGTGTCTTTACACTATTGATGGACTATTATAAGAATGACTATTACTTAGATTAAACTTCTGTCTATCATTACTCTAAGCTATTTCCGGTCCTTAATAGAATCCAAGATTTAGCATACCAGTACTCTTACTATAACAAAAGTTTATTGCTATTGTTATTATAAATTTACAAGACTGTTTAAGTAAAGAAACAGACCTAAGACCTTTTCAGAAACAAGTTTACACAAAACTCTTAGCTTTATCTTTTAATAAGCTCAGTGGAGGAAGTTATCAGGCTATAATGCATTGCATTTACAGTTGACCAATTGTATAATTGTCGTCAAATTGTGACTTCTATTTGTCCAACTTCTTCATGACTTAAATAATGTGATGATATTACGATATCATCTTATTTGTTTAAAAAAAATACTTGTTATACCACAAGTATACTTAGATGATTTCACTGTCTTTTACTACTACGACCAAATAGCCTTGATTGAAAACATTTTGAGCTTTATTTACTTATGAAGACTAATAATTACAACTTATTTGAAGTTTCTCCTAGTACTGTAGACTTCTTACAAAATAATAATAATAATAATAATGAACTAAAATCATCGCCATTAGAGTTTTTATATCGATTAGCTCTAAAACATAGCTCTTCACTGTAATAATAGAATCAATAATTATTATGAAAAACTATTAACTTGTATTTAAGGGTTTATACCCTACTAGGGATCTCTCCTTGGCTATTATAAATCCATTTGTTGATTTCCATTGTTTACAATCATCAAGTTATTCGATACCATGTAAGCTTGGGTTCGTTATTAACGAATGTTCACGATTATAATATCACCATGGGGGTTAATGATACTCTAAAATATCATACTCTAGCATTATTGACTTATGAACACCAATGGTATATTACGCTTTGACTTTGTATATAATAATGTTGTTTTGATCATTGTGGAGATTATTAAAAATGATTTGGTCTTGACAGCACAATGCGGACTATAGAACTCGACCCACTGTGAATTTGATAAATTAAGGGGCACGTGGAACCTTCATCACCATGCAATGCATGATTTAAAAGTCTCCACTACGACCCTAGCTCTTCATTGTTTTGTTGAGGGTTTGGTCTTTGTTACGTTTTGTTTGTTGTGGCCATGAAGGCACACATGTGTTCATCTCTAGCTTCGTTGTTTGTGGACTGAAACATTGCCACTTAAGTGTGGTGGTTGGAGAGACATACAACTCTCATTCATTTTTCTTCATGCTTACACTAAACTGTCATGAGGGTAAAGTAGCTCTGTCAGTGTAATATTTTTGGTGTTGAACTCTTTCGTGGCCATTGCCTAGGCTTGTTCTTGTTTTTGTCATCAGTCTGGCTTGTACGTGAGCCCCCCATAATCTCTGTCACTTGCGAGTACTAGGGTTTGGCTTCCACTTATGCTGGTTTGCTGTGCCGGTTATTCCTTTGTGGCTCCATAATCTTCACTTCCAGGTGATGTAATTATTTTAAGTTTATTACCAAATTTCATTTACAGTTTGAAATAAATGGAAACGCAACTCTAACTAAACCATTGGGTTTTTGTTTTCAGACTTGTAGTTCGAACATGCTTGGCAGAACTTTTCCCCAAGTTTGGATTCACCACAGAACCTACGGGCAATCCCCAGTTACAATGTGGATTCTCCCTACTTGTATAGATTTAGGAAAAGGGTTTCGTTGGAGAATTGGTTCTCCTTCGGTACATTTGGTGTTTTTAGATATTTTAGCTCAGTTGCTAATATGTGTTTTGGTTATTACGCCCTTGCTTGAAGCAGGGTTACTCCAACCATAGTGCCGTGACTTGTACTCACTATTTTTTACTTAATGACAGGTTTTTATAGCCTAGGATAAGTACTGATATACTTAGTCTCTTAATATGTGGATTTTTCCTGTGAACAGGGTTTAATGATTCTCTGTTTTTGAATATTAATAAGATATACACTGTTTTATAATAGTTATTAATTTGTAAAGAATTTTCTGTAATTTAATCATTGTTTTGTCTTTTGAACCCTTGCCAAGGTGTTGGGTGGAGTAAATTTGTTATAACTTAAACTTTTTGGCAGGTAGGAGAAAAAAATACTTGGTTCCAAAGGATCTTTGTAGCTTCGTGCTCTGTCCATATTATGAAATTATTTTTAAAAGATTGTAATAAATTAGAGCTCTGTCTTGTTTGTCTTTATCAGTTATACAACCTGCTAGTTATGACTCAATGTATTTAGGTCTTCCCTTGCTCTACTATTATAAATAATAATTAATTGTTTTAATACTTTTCTTGTAAATAATTAACAATAATAAAAAAGACTACAAGTTTAGTTACAATGTAATTTCTTTTCCAAGTTATGTTTTCAGTTAGGGTTAAATCCTAGGGTTACTGAAAAGAATCCTCGGAATAAAACAATCTTAAAATTTATAGTTAAGATGGCTTCTGTATATCTATTGTCACAATATTTTTAAATATGATTTGTCTATTAGTAATTCCTTTCCCTTTTAAATAAAAGAGTCATGTAAATGCCAAAATTCTTAGTTTGATTCTAGTTCTTGTTTATCTATAAGTTCTTGTTTGTTTTACTACTATGTTAATTCATAAAAATTTAAAATTACCAAGTAATTAAAACAATTACACCTGCAACTTAGATTATCTCTTTATTTATACTAGTTAGATAACATAATTAGGGTTTTTCAACCTGAAGTTTTTACCTTTACAGGTATAAACCTGATAATTATGAGATAGTTTCTTCATAGTAATTATTTAATTCATAATAGTTATACATTTTACTTTCGATGCTTCTATTTACTAACTGTATCTATTACTATAAATTCTATTGTCTGTGTTTATACAATTTTATCTACACAAAACAATCTCTTATTTTCTTCAACATTCTATCTCTGCTATCCTTTTTACCAATAAGCCTACATAAAAAAGCTTATTTAAAATAATGAACACAAATAACAAGTCACAATTCTTTTACGTAATATTCTACACACTGAATTAAATTACTCTATTTACTACAAAATGCAGAACCATATATTCTATTTCATCTCTTAATCATTATCTTTCATCTACTGTAAATACTCTATCTGTGCTAGAGTGCGGCCTAGTCCATCTAGGTGTGGAAAAACGCAGAATAGACTTATTTTTCGTTCTAACAAATCACAAACTGAATATTAAACATTCATTTAACAGTGAGTTCTAGATTTATCTATCTAAACACAATAAAACAAATAATGTAGAACCTGATTAGGATAGACAACAACATCGTTAAGAGGCCGTTTCTCCTTACCAACTCCTGGAGAGCACTCAAACAACGCTTCCTCAGGACCCCCGAGCCTGTTTCTGGTCTTCTTGGCTAAGAACTGGTGGAGCATGCAAACAACAGACTAGTCCAATGACTCAGTAAAAACTCTGCACTCAACAGTAAGATCCTTCAGCTGAAAAGCTGCACTAGATCACTTAGCATTTAACCCCTCAAACTCTTTCCACAAATTCCCTTGCCATTGAATTTCTCTTAAGTACATTCACCTGAATGATCACTTCTCTCGAATGAGTAGCCTCAGCTATCTTCAATGGGAATTTTTATAAATAATTCCTAGGTCTTTTGGGTCAGTTGTCATTAATTGAGCCACCTACTATGATGCCACTTTCTTGGGGGATTATGACCCCAAATATAGGGAGGTTGCCACCTGCAACCGTTGGAAGTGGTTTGAAGATGCTGCCACATGTATGTTTTCTCTCCACCTAGTCTCCTCCACCAATTTGACCAGTAAACACTCTTTTAAGAG
>LPNX010963513.1:94847-113947 GCA_001517045.1 Pseudotsuga menziesii | reverse complement strand
GGTCTTGTCTCGGTTGTGCTTCAGCACCTACAGAATGTAATTTTGTATCGCCTCGGCTTGAAATAAAATTACGCTTTTTTTTCTTGGAAAAAAAAAAAAAATTAAGAAAGACTTGTGTCCACCACTCTGTTAAAAACTCAAACTTTTACTAGGTGAAATGTTTGTGGATTCTATGTGGATTCCACTTAAATTGTAAATGTAAACAACATTTACTGAAAGTAATTATGAAGAACATGTGTGGCTAACTAAAACATACATTCAACCGTAAACTATGGATTTATAAATCTTGTCGGGACATAACAGAGAACTAAGTTGGCATAAATACAAACTTGAAAATTTACAATGACTTTTTCTCTTGATACTTTCAAACACATAGAGCTTGAGCTCTTGAACTCTCCACATAGGTTTTCTATATTCTCGACTATTGAATTATCTCTTCACTTTATGCTCTGTCTAAGGAATTTACAATCTTCTTTTTCTTTATATAGACATACTAAAACAACTTCTATGAGAAGCTACAACTTAACATTAAAAGACTCTAATAACTATCCACCAGTTTGACCTATTTACCCGACCATTTGCACCGATCGGACGACCGGCAACGTCGGATGTGACCACTCACGCAAGCCAGGTCGTCCGATCGGTGCAAATGGTCAGTTAAGTAGTTTACTCCCTATCCACCTAGAAACTTATTTTCAAAAATTTAATTTGTATGCTTTATATGTGAGAGATGTAAACATTTCAACCTATCAAGTAGAGTGACAGATCATGACCTACTACAGACTTCGACAAATTCAACTAACAATATAAGAGGATCAATGAGTAATTAATATTTCCAACACTCCCCCTTAATTATGAGTAGATGGGGATCTTACAAAAAAATATTACAAAATATTTCAGAGCTTTAAACTTGCTCTGTACATGACAGAGTTCACTCTGCAGAACTTGTCATTCCAAGATAACTTCATGAATACCGAAATGTATCATTTTCCAATGGTTTTGTAAAGATGTCTACAAGGTAATCTTCAGACCTGTGAAATTCTAGACAAATTTCATTGTTGTTCACCAATTCTCTAATGAAATGAAATCTTGTGTCAATATGCTTGGTTCTCTTATGAAACACATGGTTCTTAGACAATGCATTGGCCCAACTGTTGTCACAAAAAATGGTTGTTGGTTCTTGCTAGTTCTACGACAAGTATTTTAAAATTCTCCGCATCTAAACGGCTTGACATGCAACACTTGTAGCTGCGACGTATGCTGCTTATGCTGAAGACAAAGCTACAATGGGTTGTTTCTTTGAATCCCATGACACAATGCCTGTACCAAAATGAAATGTGTACCCAAATGTGCTCTTCATGTCATATGTGATCTCTCCATTGTCACTATCAATGTATCCAATGAGTTTAAAACTTTCTAAGGTTGAATACATTATACGAAGGTCCTTCATGCGACTTACATACCTCAAAAATCTCTAGCTTGCTTTTCAATGAGAGTCTTTTGGTGTGTCCATGAATCTTCAAATCAAACTTACTCCATACATTATTTCTAGTCTTGTCTTTGTTAAATACATAGGGCTGCCAACAAGCCTTTTAAACAATGTAGGATCTGTTGGATACATTTACCACCATACACACTCTTTTTGGTCAAATTGGTCTAGTTAAACCACTATCCTAAGTATAATTGACATTAATTGACATCAGTGGAGCATTAATTGACATCATCCAGTCACACCCACGCCTACCTTCAATCAAGGAAGCTAACTTAGCCTTCTCCTACATTCGGGGAGGCTAAATGGAGCACTCCGGGGGTGATCTGAGTGATATTAATGCACCTAATTGCTAACTGGTGGTTACAATCAGTTAAACAAGTCAGTTAAGGCGCCTCCTCTCATTAAATATATTATTTAATGATTATTTAATGAACTAGAGTCAACAGGGGCGCCTCCACCAACTTCTGATGTGCAGTTCAACTTTAGTTAACCTCATCGGGGTTCATTGGAGTCAGTGTAGCACAACCTCTTGATGGTTGGTGAGCTGTGACATGTGTCTGATCTCTTTCAGTTGAGACTCAGTCATTTATTGCACTCCGACTTCAGTTAGGGTTAGTTGATTCAATTAGGGTTTTGGTCAGTGGTAAACTAAGTGTGAACCATGGCTTACAATCAGTTAAGCTAGACTCACTCATTCAATTCGAATGACCTCCTAAGGAATTCAAATTGTCTCTTCATTCATGCTTGTAGCATGACATTGTAAATGTAATTTCTCATTCTTTGTGTGAATATACATAGCGGCTACTCATTCTGTAGTTTGATTACACCATTTCATGAGTTATTTGTTGATTAATCTTTGATGAGACTAATGTTTAGTCCCTAGATCAATGTGCAAGATTAATAGGATCTACCGTTGATCCATCATCATCCTTGCTCAATTTCAAAACTATCATTACTAGTGTTGGCGCTATATTGCAATTAGACATATTAAATCTTTTCAAAACTGCACTTGTATATTTCGACTGTGATATAAAAATACCACTTTTAGACTGTTGGACTTCAATGCCAGGAAAAAAAACTTTATAAGCCCCAAATAAGTCATTTCAAATTCGCTTTCCATGAATGCTTTAAAATCCTTTATGCCAATATCACCAGTAAACATTAAATCATCTATATACATGCAGACAATTAACATGTTAGCTTGCTCATTAACTTTGGTGTATAATGTCAATTCACTTTTACTTCTATGAAATCCATTTTTGGTGAGATAGGAATCAATGCGGCTGTACCAAGCTCTCAGATCTTGCTTCAAACCATAGAGTTCATTTATCATCCTGTATACTTTGTGCTCTTGACCTGGAACTTCATAGCCTTGTGTCTATTCCATATAAACTTCCTCCTCCATATAGCCATTCAAAAATGTTGATTTAACATCCATTTGATAAACAAGCCATTTGTTTTGTGCAACAATGTCTAACAATGTTCTTACTATGTCCATACTTGCAACAGATGCAAATGTTTCATTGAATTCTATGTTGGGTCTCTCTGTGAACCCTCTTACAACCATTATTTCCTTGTGCTTCTGCACATTCCCGTCAACATCTTGCTTGGTTTTGTAAATCCATTTTACATCGATTACATTCTTATCTTTTGGTACATCTACCAACTCTCATGTTTGATTCTTCTCAATGCATTCTATTTCTTCATCCATGTCTTGTGCCCATACATCATCTTCGACAACTTCCTTAAATGTTAGTGGATCGTCTATTTGAGAAACTAATGCAAAGAGAGAGAATGAATTTGGTGTACTAGCTTCAAATATTTCACATAGAATTCTTGTCTTCACTGGATCTGTCGATGTCGACCTCGACGAACTAGTTGATGGACTCTGTTGTCCTCTTGGTGTTCTTGTAAGCATAGCTTGATCTATGACTTGTGTCTATGTTCCTTACGTTGAACCATGTCGCGATGTCATGGGAGTCAATGGTGTTGCCACATTTTGAATTACATGTGGTGTTTGAACCACTTCCTCCAACATGTCATCATGGTTGACATTCAACACAATATTGACATTCTTCTCGGCAGTTGCATCCCACAATTCATTCTCAACAAATTGAACATCGCGACTGATGATCACTTTCCTTTCGACAGGATCATACAACTTGTATGCTTTTGTGTCTTCAGAGTATCCAACAAAAATACATTTATGTCCCTTGTTGTCTAGTTTCTTTCTCAGCTCATCTGGAACATGAGCATATGCGACACAACGAAAAAAAATTAAATGACAAACAATTTGATTCATACATATCCATTCTTCTTGTGGAACTTTGTTCTTCACACTCTTTGTCGGACATCGGTTCATAATATATACATCATTTTCGACTACTTCAGCCCAAAATTCATTTGGCAAATGCTCTCCTTCAATCATGTTGTGTGCTATCTCCATAATAGTTTTGTTCTTTCTTTCAACGACGTGGTTTGCTAAGGTGTATACCATGCAGTAAATTGCTTGTGTATGTGATGGGTTTTGCATAAGTTTAGGAATTCATTCAAGACATATTCACTGCCTCTATCCGTCCTTAATATTTTGATGCGGTGTCCACTCTAGTTCTCTATGAGTTCCTTGAACTACTGAAAACAACTAAATGCATGAGATTTATGTTTCAGAAAATATAACCATGTTTCTCTTGAGTTGTCATCAATAAAATTAAGAAAATAATTGCAGCCACGCATGGATGATTTCTGCATTGAGCCACAAATATCAGAGTGCGCAATCTCAAGTGGTGTGCGAGCTCTGTATTACTTTCCAACTAGAAAAGTCTCTCTATGTTGCTTGAAAAAAATGCAACCTTCACAGACTCTCTTTGGTTTGTCAATCAATGGAAATCCTTTCACCATATTCTTTGTGTGCAATAGCTTTCGCCCACCAAAATTTAGATGTCCAAATATGAAATGCCAGAACCAGAATGCATCCTGAACTTCTGTTTGAAATGAAGCTTGAAAATCAACGCTGTTATTTTCTTTCTTGTCGAAGTGGTTATCTACTTTCTTGCTTTCTGCCTTGAATGTAGCTTCTATATTTGTCTTTCCTTTTATGTCTGGAATTATTCTCAATGGAAACAAGTGATTGCTTGTCATTGGCACTTTTTCTATCAGTTGGTTTCTTGTATGCTTGTCGTTAATCACACAGTGATTATATTCAGTGTAGACTGTGTGGTCTTTCTATATCAGTTGTCAAATTCTCAACAAATTTTTTTTCATTCCTTCGACATAATAAGCATCAGGAATGTTCTTTTTTCCCCCGTGTTTTGTTAGAATAGGTCAGCATTACCTTTTCCCAAAACAATGACTTGGAAATTATTTCCAAGTGTGACATCAATTTGAACTAAATTATCTAGACCGGAATACAAACTTGAATTACAAGTCATATGATTGCTACAACCTAAATCTAAATATCATATCCCATGTGGAATTTCTTGGATAGAATTGCATTCAAGTTGGGATTCACATGCCAACAACATTGTGCTCGACATATTGTTGGTGTTGGCCGACTGGTTCTGGATTTTCCTTCCTTGTTCATATTGTTTCTTCCTACATTCATATGCATAGTGACCAAATTTCTTGCAGTAATGACATTGAATGTTATATTTATCAAACTTGTGACCACTTGGCTGACTAGGGTTCTGGTTTTGTCCTGTACCACCGACATTTGCAAGATTGTTGCTACATCATCCTTTGGAAAAAAAATTTCCTCTGCCTCTAGAGTTGTTTTCCCCCCTTGCCTCTTCCATGAATTATAGATGAATGTGCTGCAAATGCACCTTCTAACGATGTATTTGATCTTTTGATTCTATGTTCATGATTGATGAGTGAGGCTTGTAACTCATCAATAGTAAACACTGAAATGTATTTGTTTTATTCCAAGGTCACAACCAAGGATTCAAATCTACGGGGAAGGATTCTAATAACTTTTTCAAGAACCCTTCTTTCTTCTATGTTATCTCCTTGATATTTCAGTTGATTTATCAGACCAACATATCGAGTGTAGAATGAGTCTACTAACTCTGTGTCTTTCATTGACAAAGATTCAAAATTTCTTCTAAGAATATGAAACTTAGAAGTCTTTACCTTGTCCAATCCTTGATATGTGGTTTCCAATGTATCCCATGCTTTCTTAGAAGAATTTGTTGTTTCTACTCTTGGAAGTATGCTTTCGTGCATGGCTTGGTGTATGTAGAACATATCATTTACATCTTTCTTCCTTTATTACCTCAGGACATCTTTCTCAACTTGTGTGATATTGTTATATGTTGTCTGATCTGCTGGTTTTGTATAGCTACTTCGGACTATCTCCCATACATCTTGACCTTTGAACAAAGCCTTCAATGTTAGAGA
The DNA here is from genome assembly GCA_001517045.1 of Pseudotsuga menziesii. Classification (NCBI taxonomy): domain Eukaryota; kingdom Viridiplantae; phylum Streptophyta; class Pinopsida; order Pinales; family Pinaceae; genus Pseudotsuga; species Pseudotsuga menziesii. Next base: position 108,060 of record LPNX010963513.1, on the reverse strand, counting down.
CCAATATTCATAATTCTTTCCTGTGAAGATTGTAGTTTGAAAACTTGACATGTATGCACCAGAAGTGGAAGCCATATTTTTAATTTCCCTTAGAAAAATATAAGTAAGACAAGATTTATTTCCTAAACCTCACTCTAATACCATATATTGGGAAAGAGATGTCGAAGGCCGATGGTTAACTTGAGTTACCATGCAATTAAAAAAACAAAATTCCTTGTCGAGAATCGACCTCTTTTTACTCATTGGGTAAACCTTGTCTAACATTTACTAGACAAGTCAAACTTCGACTAGACAAGTCGAATTTCGACAAGTTAAAATTGACCAAAATACTCCGACAAGTTTTTACTCTGATCGACAAGTTTTCAACAAATTACTTTTGGTTGAACTTTTGACTTGACACCTTTTTACCTCGACAAACACTTACTCCACTTTGACCAACTTACTTGACTTCAACAGGTATTAATTCGACCCATTTTTTATTCTAACTAATTCCCAATTCGACTTAACCACTTTTAGTCAAACTTTTACAAAGGATATTTCTTAGTCTAAGGACTTATAAAATGAAAAACACTTTTCACCAACAAGTAACTCGGAGCAAAACTTGACTCAAATATAATCCAACAGACTTACAAAATAGTATAACCAAATATTAAGGAATACTTGTGTCGACCACTCTTTCGTAAAATCCCAAACTTTTACTCGGTGAAATGTTTATGGATTCTATGTGTCTTACACTTAAACTGTAAATGTAAACAACATTTACTCAAGTAATTTTGGAGAAGATGTGCGGCTAACTAAAACATGCATTCAACCATAAACTATGGATTTATAAATCTTGTCGGGACATAACATATAACTATTTGTCATAAATACAAACTTGGAAATTTACAAGGATGTTTCACCATTTACAGAGCTTCGAATCTTGACACTTTCAAACACACAGAGCTTGAGCTCTTGAACTATCCACATATTTTTTCCTTCTTCTCAAATGTTAAATTCTCTCTTCACTTTCTTTTGTGTCTATAGAATTTACAATATTCTTCTTCTTTTTATAGATAGACTAAAACAACTTCTCTGAGAAGATACCAACTTAACATTAAAAGACTGTAATAACTATCCACCTAGAAACTTATCTTCAGAATTTTAATTCGCCTGCTTTATATATGAGAGATGTGAACACTTCAACCTGTCAGGTAGAGTGACAGAGCATGACCTTCTACAGACTTTGACAAAGTCGACTAACAAGATAAGAGGTAATCGAGTAATTAATATATCCAACACCAAGAACCACACCCTTGTCAACTTATTTTACTATGATATTTATAGGTTCTTCATGCTTGCGAAGTGAACTGTCAATTGGATAGGATATTTTAATATGAAGAGATAATTGCATAAGGATACATGCAATTATGAAATATAAGGCTGATATTTAATATGAAATATAAATTATGCTTTGTATGAACTGATATTTTTTATTTTCTTGCAAACTCAGCTTAGGCTTACCTTAACAAGATTCTCAAGTTCTACTTTTGTATCAACTGATACTTTTTATTTTGCTGGAAACATCCCCAATTTCTTGCACTGGGTGTTTCTGTAAAATTTCACTTATTCATAGTCTCATAGGAATAATAATTATGTCATATCACCACCTAGTTAGGTATGCATAAATCATTTACTAATTTCCCATCAATATCAACTATTTTCTTACTATTTTGAGCATTTATGTCTATTCTACTTATTGTTTATATATGCCAATGCAGAAAACAAACATTATTTGGTTATCTAAGCTCATAGATGTAACTCTTTAGTTCCCATGTATTTATTTTAGGTTTCAAAAGGCCTACAAAGAATGCTTAATAACTTTCAATTAGTGTGAGCCATATGCCTACTATTTTCATCACTGAAGGTTATCCCCCTACGATTCTAATCAATGGTGGTTATCCAATGATGCTCCAATGATATGTCACAAGTTTAAAAACCATAAGGTAGTATCACTGCAAAACCCAAAAGGGTAAGGTGGTTGTATCCTACGGTGGGGTCTCATATGGAAAATATGTGCAACTCCTGGGTCAAGACATCAAAATTTACCTTTAACCAACTTCTTCATAGTGATATCGACAAACCCTGACACTCAATCCAGAAGGGCGGGGTTGAGTTGTAAAATCCCATTAGTTCGGACAGTCCTACCCATACCACTTTTTTTTTGCATAACAACACAACTCTTGGCTGGAGTAGGACCGGAACGCCAGTCCCGCGGGGACCTCATGGAAAACCATTACAGATAAAGGTAAGAATCTAACATGGACCCATTCTGGTAAAATTCCACCAATCATAACCACAACCCAATTGCATTTTCAACTTAGTAAACGGTAATGTCGTTTGGTCTCAAGAATGCACCTACGATTTTTTCAAGGATAGTTTTCGTTGCGTTTAAGGACTTCATTCATAAATTCTGGGCAATTTACATGGATGATTGGACTGTCTATGTTATGGTAAAATACCACAATACAAATCTTTGATTGATCTTAGAAAGATGTCGACAACATCATATCTCACTAAATCTGAAGAAGTGTGTATTTTGTGCTCCATTTGGGATTTAGTTGGGACATATTGTATGCAAGGAAGGTATGTTGGTCGATCTTGTCGAGATTGCGGTAATTGTCGACCTACCAATACTGACGATAGTAAAACAATTAAGGGCGACGTTGGGTCATACATGATATTACCACAATTTCATAAGGGGATATGCACCGACCATGACACCTATGGAGAAAATATTGAAGAAGGATGCAAAGTTCGAATGGAATGACAATTGTCAAAGAAGTCTCGATACTATGAAGAAGAAAATGGTCGCAACATCGATATTATTTTTTCTGTATTGGACAAAGGAGTTCCATGTCAATGTCGATGCCCATCAGTTGCATTAGGAGTGATTTTTACTCAATCAGGGGAAGGAGCGATCTATCACCCAATTGCATTTTCAAGTCTTAAGTTTTCCACTACAAAAAGAAAATACACACAACAGAGAGGGAGCAATTGGCGATGGTGTATGCATTACAAATATTCTTCCACTACCTGTTGCAAGGACATTTCAAAATTTTTACATATCACTCAGCACTGAAGTACCTAGTTAACAAGCTTGTGTTGGGGGGGAATAATTGTCGATGGTTATTACTATTCCAATAGTTTGATTTCTAGATCATTTTGAAGCGAAGGAGGTTGAATGCAGGACCTGACCATCTGTCAAGGATAGAAATAGGCGAAGAGCCACGCAACATTGAGGATGGCTTACCCAATGCGCAATTGTTTAGAATCAGAATGGTGGATGACCATTATGAGTAATTTGTCTAATTTTTGACAACAATAAAAGCACTGGAGGAATTCACTATGAGTCAGAAGAAGCAACTGGTTGTCAGAGCTATAGATTTCTAGCTAATCATAGGACAACTCTACAAAATGGGGGCGTATGAAATTCTACATTGATATGTTCTACCACATGAATAGGAGCGATTAATGTCAGAGGCACATGACAGAATTGTAGGACATTATTGAGGTCAAGAAAATGCTAGAAAGATACTTCGACTTGGATTATGGAGGTCGACAATGCACAGTGATGTCGCAGCTTATGCTAAAAGCTACAACGTCTGTTAAAGGACGGGGAAGTTGTCACGATGGGATGCGATGCCGCTAGTACTAGATAATGATACAACCATTTGATAATAAGTTTTGGACCCATCAATCCTCCAGGGAAATAGATGAGTGCACGATACATCATCACTGTGACAAACTATTTGACATGATGAGTAGAGGCAACACTGGTGAAGGATTGTACACCTACGACAGCATCTAGGTTCCTATTCAACAATGTGGTTACTCTGTTTGGTTGTTCCAAGACACTGATGAGCGACCAAGGGCGTCACTTTGTCAATCAAATGATTAGCATGATGACTAAGGAATTTCAAATACAACACAAGAAGAGTACTCCATACTACCCACAAGCGAATGGAGTAGTCAAAGAATTCAACAAGGTATTGGAACATGCGCTATCAAAGGTATGCAATTCAAATCGCAATGATTGGGATATGAAAATCCCTACGATACTATGGGCCTACAAGACGAAATGTAAAATATTGATGGGAAAAATTCCATTCAAGCTCATTGATGGATAATAAGTGGTAATGTTGACTGAGTACATTGTTCCCAACCTACGCATAGCGAAAACTAAAGGAACAAGTGTTGAACAAGTAGTTGAAGAAAGGTGAGCATAATTGTTGCAACTTGGGGAGGATCGGTTCATTGCAGGTTTCCACTAGCAAGTAGAGAAGGATCGACAGAAGCCATGCCACGACTGCCATGTAAAAGAAAAATACTTCCAGTGTGGAGATATGGTTCTCTATATGATAACAAGTTCGCAGTGCACCTAGGTAAGCTACAGATGCATTGGTTAGGACCCTATATTATTCATTTCATCACCGACAGAGGTGCAGTCCAACTACAATAGTTAGATGGAGTATTACCACTGAAACTAGTAAATGGAAGTCACCTAAATCCCTATCAGGATATCGAGGTGCGACACCAATATTAACAGCCGCACAAATGAAAAAAAAACACAAGCAAATCATAGCAAAGTGTGTCGACAAAAAAGGAAAAGCAAATCGCAGCAAAGTTCAAAGATTGGAAATATCAGACGAAGTGCAACGTGGTCAAATAAGATAATAAATGCAGCAATTAAACCCGATGGGCAATGATTCAAGTGGGAAAGGCGTGCATTTATTGATAAATCAGACTGTTAGATTTGTAGAATCGACATTGGATTTGGTCAATCTTCGAGGTATTTGGAAATTATGAATAGAATCCTTTGCATGGGAGTAAAGGAGGATGTAAGAATCAACCATGAGGCATGGTTCAAACCATTATGTGCATTGAAAATATGAATTAGAACAAAGGAAAGTATAGGAGAGAATCGTAAGAGAAGTATAATAGTATCCATGGCACAAATGATTTCGATCACCAGCACACAAGGATCACCACTACATAGCATATCAATCATGGAAGAGAAACTAGGAATCCATACCATATCAACACGGCCAACTAGAAAGAAGAGGAGTAATTAAGGACATTGTGATAGAAATTGCGAAGAGTGAGAAGGTAGTACACACAATTGCAGACGATATAACCAAGTTTTGGGGGGAATTTGGTGCAATATGAGAAACTTTACCAGCTGGAAGCACAACTAACTAAAGGAGAAGTGCAATTTTTCATCTCTGCGGGGATATCTCAAAGGGATTCCCCCACTAGCGTAGGTAACTAGGGTAGCAGAGCTTAAGGAGTTGTAACAACATGTCAATAAGGAACAAACAAGACACTAGCGGAGGTCAACACAATTAGATGAACAGTATAGCGCAATTGAGGAAGTGGTGCTCAGAGCGATGGAAGAGATCATGAAGACGAAGGAGGACTTAACCAAAGTACAATAGATGAACGAGGAACACCCAACAAAGAAAGAAGTGGAGTAGTGCACAAAAATCAAAGAAAAGGTCAAAGAAGACATCAATGAAGTAAAAACAATATACGATGAATTCAAGAAAAGTTAGATGCAACAGTAATTTCCAGCTGACATGGCTTGAGGATGATCCACAAGTTTGTGTTGGGGTCCTGTTGGCAAGGGGATAGGATGCGCAAGGTGCCCTTCTGTCATAACCCCAAATTTTCACAAAAATTAAATTGTTTTGATGTAACATAAATTGTCTAGAGTCGCAGTTTGATAACCACTAACGGCTAGCGGATAATGAGACAATTAACATAAATAATAATTAACTTCAAACATATAAGAACTAATACTCATTGATTTTTTATATGTTAAGTGTATGATCTACATTCATTTACTTCTAGTTTACTGACGAATTGATTTTTTCAAGTAGGTGAGAAGTTATGTTCTAACTGGGGCTTATTTAGCGATTGCTAACTTAGCTGGATTTCTGGATCTTACAGGATTGACAAGTAAATTTTGAACCAGTAAGAGTTTATTAAGGCGTTAATCCAGATATACTTCTTTAGCATAAATATACTGCTAGAGTAAAATTTTGCTTACTAGAATTCAAGGGTATTATGAGGTAAAGCATCCTTCCTTTACCTGTTTTGTAACTTAAGATAGTATTTTAAATTCATGTCGCAAAGATCAATAACTTTGCCCTACTGATTGTCTTTTATTAGATTGACTGCTACTTTAGATAAATCTTCTTTTCATCTATACGCTAAGTTACTTACCAGTTCTTCATAGAGCTTATGATTTAGTAATCAACACTCTTACTAAAATAAGAGTTTCCTGCTGTTATTTCTGAAATTTAAAACACTGCTTCAGTATGGAGATAGACCTAAGGCCTTTCAAGAAACAAGCTTACAAAAGAACCCCTAGCTCTACTTTTAATTGAGCTTCAGTAGAGGAAATTTAACAACTTATTATTGTACTATATTTATAAATGATCATTTGCACAAATGTCGTCAAGTTCTGGCCCTCTATCTTCCAAATTTCTTCATGACATAAGTAATGTGATGAAATTACATTATCATATTATTTATAATAACCAGTGATACTATATTTATTCTTGAATAGTTTTACTATTCTTTACTACCAAGTCTAATTTAGCCTTGGTTCAATTCGTTTAGAGTTTTGGTATCTTATGGAATCCAAATGATCATGTAATTTCAAGAAGTTTATCTTACTCTTAGTACTATAGACTAAATTCAAAAGAAAGAGTTGTTCTAGGGTGTAAATACTATTTACTTTCATTTACACAATAATGATTTATAAACTAGCTTCTTATCCACTAGTGTTTGCATAAACTAGATCTAACAGCATAGACATGCATCGTTTATGGTTATAAAAAGGAATGGTTATTAGTGGTACTATCAACTCATGTTCAACAACTTTTACTATACTATTGATCTCTTCATAACATGTTTTACTAAGAAGGATTATAAGATCTCTATAAACAAGGATATCGATGCAATATATGTCTTGGTTCATTTCCAATGAAGATTCCAAGATTTATAATATAAGGTTTACCAATACCATATACCTCATTCTTTATAATAGCTTGATTTTATGATTTATCAATGAAATGATACGTTTTGACTTTGTAGATTACATTATCATTATAGTCATTGTTTAAATTATTGACAATAATTTGTTGTCCCGAAAATTGTAGTGACAACTATATCATTCGACCCATTTTGGACTGAATAATTTAGTGGGAACATGGAACATTCACCACCATGCATTGCATAACTTAAAATATCACCACGCAACCCTACTTCTCATTCTCTGTCAAGGGTTTTGGTCTTTGCACTGTCTGGTTTATGGCGGCCATGAGGGCTCACTAGTGCTCATCTCCAGCTCCATTGTCTATGTGTAGAAAGGTGTTGTCACTCTAGTGTGTGGTTTTCAAGACTCACAGCTCGCACTTGGTTTTTCCTTCTACATCCAATACTTTGTTGTGCGTGTAGTTGTTCTCTATCAGTAGTTTTTAGTATTGTTTCCTTTTGTGGCCATTGCTAAAGCTTACTCCTGCTTCAGTCGTCGGTGTATATGTATTATGAGCCCCGTCGCCTTTGTCACTGGTGAGCACGAGGGTTGTGCTACTCATGATGTGGGCTCAAATACTCCTCAGCTCCCGAATCTTTCACCTTCAGGTAAAGAGTTTATTTTATAATTGTTATAAATTTCCAGTTACAGTTTTATTTGTATAATAGTCAGTTTCTAAATATAACCCCGGGTTTGCTTGCAGGTTGTAGTTCGCTCTTACACTTGGAAGAACCCTCTCCATGTTTGGATATATAGAAATACGTATGGGTAAGCCTCGGTTACAATGTGGAAACTCCCTGCTTGTACAGATTAAAGAAAAAGGGTTTCAGTTGGAGAAGAAATACGACCTCGGTTCTTTTGGTGTAAAAAATGCTTAGCTCAGTTGTTATTTAGTATTTTTTTTTTGTTGTTAAAAACCCTTGCCTATAGCACGGTGATTTCGGCTTCGATGTCGTGACTTGTATTTCGTTGTTCTCAACTTATTGACAGGTTTATAGCCTTATGGCTAAGTAATGATAAACTATGTTTCTTAATATGTGGAGGTTCTCCTGTCTTCATGGTTTTAATGGTTCTTTGTTTCGAATAATTTAATAAAATATACATTGTTTTATAAAGTTATTACAATAATGAAGTTTTATAGGTTGATTGTTAGTTTTAGCTTTCGAACCCTCGCCACGATGCTGGGTAAACCGGCCTTGAACTAGGTGAAGTAAATTTGTTATGTCTTAAGCCTTTTGTCCTGACAGAGTAATACATTTGGTTTAAAAAGGATTTTAAAGTTCGAGCTCTGTCTCATTTATACATTAGTTTTATAACCTGTAAATTATGAATCTGTGTAATTTGAGTCCTCCCTTCCTCGACTGTTAATAATGGTAATTATTTGTTTTAATATTTTTCTTGTAAATAAATAAAGATAATGTGAAGACTGTAAGTTCGGTTGTAAGGTAAATTTGTATATGTTTATGCTTTTCAGTTAGGATAGAATATTAGGGTTTACTGTAAAGGGACCCTTATGTAAATATATTCTTAAAATTTCTTAATTATGCGTTGGTTTTTTTACATCTTTCTCGTTGTTATAATAGTATTGGAATTATTTATTTTGTTAAAATGTTTTATTTTCTTTTAAATAAAAGGCTTATCAAAATACTATATGTTCTTGATATAAGATTGTACCCAGTCTAGTACATACTGACAGTATTCTTAGTTTAATTTGCTTATTGTGTTTTAAAGAATACTTTTGTAAAAAGAAAGAAAATAGAACTAGGGTTTAGACCCTCAGGTGAAACTTACACAGATTTAGAGCTTGTTTGGAAAATAATTATTCTTGGAATAGGTAAATTCTTAGCTTCATTCTATTTACTGTTTACACTTAAATTTTCATTTGTTTATTTCTCTGTTAATTATTAAATATTCAGAGTTATGTAATGTTTAAAAACATTAACTCTAAACTTTGATTATTTCTTCATTAATAGTATTTGTAACATAATCATATTCTAGTATATGTAAAATAATATGTTTTAAGCTAAAAGATATAAGTGTGGTTAAACCCTTGTTTTAGATACTATAGCTCATATAATTTTTATTGTATCAATATAAATATTTACTATAACTCTTTTGTAGTACTGCTATTTCTTTTCCAATACTTTTACATAGATAAGCTTGTTAAAACAATAAACATAAATACTCAGAACATTGTTCCTTTTAATAATAAATTACATACTGAAATAAATTATTCTGCTATCTACAAAATGTAGAACCCTATCTATTATATTCGATCTCTTATCATTTTTTTCATCTACTCAAGATATTCTAACTGTGCTGGAGTATGGCATGGTTGTCCAGGTTTGGAAAAACACCGTCTAGAAATTATTTCCATTCTAACACATTACTTTTCTAAATCAAATATATCTCTTCAATCATTTAAAGAGACTACTAGATTCTAACATTTTACAAACTGAATATTTAACATTCATATAACAGTCAGACTCATATTTATCTGTCTAACATAGTAAAACAAAATAATGTAGAACCTGTTTAGGACAGACAACAATAGTTATATAGGGAGGTTTCCACCTGCAACAGTTGGAAGTGGTTTGAGTATGCTGCCACATGTCAGTTTGCTCTCCACCCAGTCTCCTCCACCAATTTGACCAAGAAACACTCTTTTAACAGCTCTCCTAAGCTGTTGTCTCCTCCTTTATTTATTTATAAATAAAATATTCAGAATTACATTAAATATCCTTGGCTCTACTGAGTCATAAATTACCATACTTAGCATAAAACTTAACATATTGTCCTCAAGTAACATCAAATAATATAAAATTATTTTTGCAAAATTGGGGCATGTGACATACAGACCCCCTTAAAGTATAACATCGTCCTCGATGTTATTTATTCTTCGTCATCAGAATTCCCCTAGAAAAGAATTGGATATGCATCCCACATATTTCTTTCCGATTCCCAGGTGTCTTCCTCTAGACTAAAGTGCTTCCATTGCACCTTCACCTGACCAATGATGCAGTTTCGAAGTGTGATCTCCCTCCGCCCGAGGATACAGTCCGGTTCCAACAGAAAATCTCCTTCTGGTTCCACCTGTACATCATTCTAGTTAACAACATGAGTCACGCATCATGAACATATTTCTTTAATACAGAAACGTGAAAAACATTATGTACTCTTAAATTTGGTGTTAATGCTGATTGATAAGCTACTTGTCCAATCCTAGACAATTTTTCAAATGGACCACAATAACGAGGTGCTAGTTTTGCACAACTACCCAATCTCAAAGAGCTCTTTTTGGGCCTCACCTTGATGAACACATGTTCACCTACCTAGAACTCCTTTGGAGCTCTTTTAAGGTCTGCTTGACTTTTCTGTCGATCCTGCGCAATTTTCAGATTACTTTGTACCTGCTTAACAATTTCTTCCATTTCATTTAATAGTTCGGGACCTAATACTAATCTATCCACCGGATTACTCCAAGAGATAGGAGTATTACATTTCCTTCCATACAAGATTTTGAAAGGAATAAATCTGGCTGACGCTTGATAATTATTATTATAAGCAAATTCTACCAGATGCAAATAATCCTCCCATTTACTTGGCTGGTCTTTCACATACATTCTTAATAAATCTTCCAGTACTTAGTTTACTCTTTTGGTCTGTCCATCTGTTTGAGGATGGAACGAAGTACTAAAATTTAGCGTAGTGTTTAATCCTTTAAACAGAGATTTCCAAAAGTTACCTGTAAATTTAGGATCTCTATCCGAGATTATAACTTTCGGTATTCCATGCAGTTGGAAAAGTTGCTTTAGAAAGATATCATCTATGTTTGCATCTTTATACATAGTTTTAGCAGGTATAAAGTGGGCTGCTTTACTTAACTTATCGACCATTACCATGATAGAATTATTTAAATTTTGATTTTTAGGCAGTCCAGTGACAGAATTGAGACTAATTATCTCCCATTTCCAGCTAGGAATGGACAACGGATGAAGTAATCCAGCTGGGTGTTGATGTTCAATTTTCACTTGCTGACATTCAAAACACCTAGCAATATACTCTGCCAGTTCAGTCTTCATGTTTGGTTAAAAATATTCTTTTCTTAACATAGTTATAGTCTTTTGATAGCCTGGATGACTTGAGTATGGAGTTTTATGGATTTCATCCAAAATTAATAACTTAAATTTAGGTACATTAGGTACATACATTCGGTCTTTATACAGTAAAAATTCTTTCGCATTCAAACTGTACCCTTTACTTAAGCTTTCTGTTGGATTTTCTTTCGTTTTAGCTTGTAATTTTTGGTAAATTTCATCTTGTTCTATCCCCGCTTTAAGTTGTTCATCTAAATCTGTTGTATAAGTGATGATAACTGCTGTGAAGTTCAGCCTTGCATTCCTATTTAATGCATCAACAACTTTATTTTCTTTCCCTTTAATGTGCTGAATTTCGAAATCATACTCACTTAGGAAAGCTAGCCACCTAGCTTGTCTAGCATTTAGATTAGGCTGATCTAACAGATATTTTAGTCCTTTATTAGCAGTCATTAGAATAAATTTTCTGCCAATTACATGATGACGCCACATCTTTAGAGCATGTATAACAACAGCTAATTCTAGATCATAAGTTGCATAATTCTTTTCATGAATTTTTAATTTCCTTGACTCATAGGAAATAACATGCCCTTCTTGAGTCAGAACACCGCCTAAACCATCATTGTAGGCATTAGTGCACACTACAAATTCTTTATTTGGATCAGCTATTCTTAAAATAGGTGCACTGGTTAATAAAGTTTTTAACTTTTTAAAGCTATCCTTGCATTTCTGGTTCCAATCAAATTTCTTTCCTTTCTTCTACAAAGAATTTATCGGATTCACGATTCTCAAAAACCTTCACTGAACCTCCGGTAACAACCGGTAATTCCCATGAAGGATCGAACATCAGTTACATCCTTAGGAACCGTCCAATCTTCAATCGCCTTTATCTTTTCGGGATCCATCAAAATCTCTTCCTTAGTCACCACATGACCTAAGTACTGAATCTTATCCTTAAAGAAATCACATTTACTAAACTTTGCAAAGAGTTGATGATCTCGTAACTCTTGCAAAACAATTTTTAAATGTTCTTTATGTTCTTCTTCAGTTTTTGAATAGATTAATATGTCGTCAATAAACACGACCACAAACTTATCTAGATACTTATGCATAACGTTGTTCATTAAACACATAAAAATAGCTGAGGCATTAGTAAGCCCGAATGGCATGACGACAAAATCGTAATGGCCATATCGAGTTCTAAAAGTTGTTTTAAATATGTCTTCATCTTTAATCCTAACTTGATGATATCCAAACATTAAATCAATTTTCGAGAACATCGTGGCTCCATGTAGTTGATCAAATAGATCATCTATGCGAGGCAACGGGTATCTATTTTTATTAGTCATCTTATTCAACTGACGTTAATTTATGCAAAGTCGCATGGTTCTGTCCTTTTTCTTAATGAAGATGACAGGTTCCCCCCAGGGAGACACTAGGTCGAATATACTTTTTGTCAATAAGTTCTTTTAATTGTGAATTTAATTCAATAATTTCAAGTATGTTCATTCGGTAAGGGGCCTTTGAGCTGGGTACTGCACCAGGTACCAGCTCAATGGTAAAATCTAGTTCCCTTTTCAGAGGTAGTCCCAGAATTTCTTTCGAAAATACATCAACATATTCTCTTAAAACTGGTATGTCTTCCAATTTTAATTTGTCTGTCTTATTTAGATTCTCCTCATCATTTATTGTTACTGCATAAGCTTTACAACCCTTCCTAACAACCCTCTTAAGCTGCAGAGCAGAAATATGCCTTATGGTATTTTTTCTATGGATTCCCTTTACACTGATTGGTTTTCCATCATTATTTATACACGTAAAGATTTTATCATAACAATTTAAAATTGCCCTATGTTGTTCTAACCAATCCATACCGATTAGTAAGTCATAAGAACCAAGAGTTAATACATTAAGCTTTACAACAGTTTCAAATTGCTCCATAACTACTGCACATTCTTTTACAAAACAAGTTACCTTCCTTTTTGCACCAGTGGCTAATTGAACCAACCAAGAATTTTCAAATTTTTCAACA
>LPNX010963513.1:66846-94802 GCA_001517045.1 Pseudotsuga menziesii | reverse complement strand
GGTGAAATATAACTGAGACTAGCTCCTGGATCAATTAAAATAGCTATAGGGGTTTGGTTTATCATACCTTCTACTTCCACCATGGAAGTTTGATATTCTCCTTTATGATTCTCCAAGGCTGCATTAATTCTGGGCATAGTCCTCACTAAATCTCTGACGGTCATTTCCTCTTGTATGGTATGAATATTACTGACAGTCTTTTTCTGATTAGGACAGACTGAGGCATAATGTGGACCATTACACTCCCAGCACTTTATAGGTTCTTTGCGTTCAAAGTTCTTTGTGTAATTACCATGGTTATTAGCAGATTCTTTACCCTTTGAATTGTTTTGATTGCTTGGTGAATTATTCTTATTCTCTTGGAAATTCTTGTTAGCAAAATTTATGGCCTTATTGTTTTTAGAATTTTGGTTGGGCACAAATTCTTTCTTCTTTTGATCATAATGGTTGTTATTATTCTTGGCCTTCCAGTTGGCCATGCTCTCCTTCTTTCGATTCTGTTCATAACAGAAATCAGTTTTTCTCATAACTTCTTCCAGAGTTTTTGGATTGGCATACTCAATCCTATCCTTAATATTATAAGGTAGACAGCTGAGGAATCGTTGTACCTTTGGTTTTTCATCTACAAGGTATGGCACATACCTAAGCAGACTTAAAAACTTGTTGTTCAGATCTTTCATAGTCATTGATCCTAATTTAAGCTCATAAAATTCTTTTTCTCTCTCTTCATAGTCTGCTCAGACATAAATTTATTTTTAAAGTACCTCTTAAAGGTACTCCAATTTACGTTCTTCTCTTTTATTCCCTTCACTCTCTTCAAGTCTTCCCACCATATATCAGCCTTCCCTGAAAGATTGTAGATAGCCATTCTAGCCTTTAATTGGTTAGAATAGTTATAAATCTGGAAGTACTTCGTCATCCCAGATTACCAGGATTTCACTTCCTTCCCCTTCTTAGTCTCTCCATTGAATGTTGGTGGTTTAATCTTTTTAAACTCTCGAGAAATTTCCTCATAGGGTTTATATTTTCTCTTTTTAGTATAATGGTTGTAATCACTACTATCATTAGTGGAATGAAAATTACGTTGATCACCAAATACCTCTGAAGATGAGTTGCTTTCATTTTTAGTCTGTTTAATCTTTTTATATTTATGTTGATGACTTGTGTCTTCTGAATCAACTCTTTTTCCCCTTCCCTTAGTTTGAAATCTTTCTGTTAGGATATGATCCAGCTCCTCCTGAGCCCTTAGAATCCTTTCATTCTCTCGTTTAACAAATTCCATTTCAAATTTTAAGTCTTTTACTATTTGTAACAGTTCTGAGGAATTAGTGGTTAGGTATTCTTGTATAGGGTCTCTTGGTAAGTTTTCTTGTTCAGTAAATGGAGATTCCTCTTCCGCATATTCCTCCAGCCTTTCCATACCTGTTGTTAAACTTCAGAAACAATTTCTCTGTTGAATAACATTTAAAAGAAAATAACATCAGTAAAATAATTTAAATTCACTGTTTTATAAAAGCAAGTTGGGCTTCATCAAGGCCTAGTGTTTGAACCTGGATCTGATACCACATGTCATAACCCCAAATTTTCACAAAAATTAAAAAAAAAATTATGTAACATAAATTGTCTAGAGTCGCAGTTTGATAACCACTAACGGCTAACGGATAATGAGACAGTTAACATAAATAATAATTAACTTCAAACATATAAGAACTAATACACATTAATTTTTTATATGTTAAGTGTATGATCTGCATTCATTTACTTCTACTTTACTGACGAATTGTTTTTTTCAAGTAGGTGAGAAGTTGCATTCTAACTAGGGCTTATTTAGCGATTGCTAACTTAGCTGGATTTCTGGATCTTACAGGCTTGACAGGTAAATTTTGAGCCAGTAAGAGTTTATTAAGGCGTTAATCCAGATATACTTCTTTAGCATAAATATACTGCTAGAGTAAAAGTTTGCTTACTATAATTCAAGGGTATTATGAGGTAAAGTATCATTCCTTTACTTGTTTTGTAACTTAAGATAGTATTTTAAATTCATGTCGTAAAGATCAATAATTTTTCCCTACTAATTGTCTTTTATCAGATTAACTGCTACTTTAGATAAATATTCTTTTCATCTATACGCTAAGTTATTTACCAGTTCTTCATAGAGCTTATGATTTAGTATATCAACAATCTTACTGAAATAAGAGTTTCCTGTTGTTGTTATTTCTGAAATTTAAAACACTACTTTAGTCTGGAGATAGACCTAAGGCCTTTCAAGAAACAATCTTACAAAAGAACCCTCAGCTCTACTTTTAATTGAGCTTCAGTATAGGAAATTTAATAGCTTATTATTGTACTATATTTATAAATGATCATTTGCACAAATGTCGTCAAGTTGTGGTTTCTATCTTCCAAATTTCTTCACGACATAAGTAATGTGGCGAAATTACATTATCATATTATTTATAATAACCATTGATACTATATTTATTCTTGAATAGTTTTACTATTCTTTACTACCAAGTCAAATTTAGCCTTGGTTCGATTCGTTTAGAGTTTTGGTATCTTATGGAGTCCAAATGATCATATAGTTTCAAGAAGTTTATCTTACTCTTAGTACTATAGACTACATTCAAAAGAAAGAGTTGTTCTAGGGTGTAAATACTATTTACTTTCATTTACACAATAATGATTTATAAACTAGCTTCTTATCCACTAGTGTTTACATAAACTAGTTCTAACAGCTCATAGACATGCACCATTTATTGTTATAAAAAGAAATGGTTATTAGTGGTACTATCAACTCATGTTCAACAACTTTTACTATACTATTGATCTCTTCATAACATGTTTTACTAAGAAGGATTATAAGACCTCTATAAACAAGGATATTGATGCAATATATTTTTTGGTTCATTTCCAACGAAGATTCCAAGATACCACATACCCCGTTCTTTATCATAGCTTGATTTTATGATTTATCAATGAAATGATACGTTTTGAATTTGTAGATTACATTATCATTATAGCCATTGTTTCAATTATTGACAATAATTTGTTGGACATCCCCACAATTGCAATGACAACTATATCATTCGACCCATTTTGGACTAAATAATTTAGTGGGCACGTGGAACATTCACCACCGTGCATTACATAACTTAAATATCACCACGCAACCCTACTTATCATTCTTCATCGAGGGTTTTGGTCTTTTCACTGTCTGGTTTACGGCGACCATGAGGGCTCGCTTATGCTCGTCTCCATCTCCATTGTATGTGTGTAGAAAGGTGTTGTCACTCTAGTGTGTGGTTTTCAAGACTCACAGCTCGCACTTGGTTTTTCCTTCTGCATGCAATACTTTCTTGCGTGTGTAGTTGTTCTCTGTCAGTAGTTTTTAGTATTGTTTCCTTCTGTGGCCATTGCTAAAGCTTACTCCTGCTCCAGTCGTCGGTGTAGATGTATTGAGAGCCCCATCGCCTTTGTCACTGGTGAGCACGAGGGTTGTTCTACTCGTGGTGTGGGCTCAAATCCTCCTCAGCACTCGAATCTTTCACCTTCAGGTAAAGAGTTTATTTTATAATTGTTATAAATTTCCAGTTACAATTTTTTTGTAGAATAGTCAATTTCTAAATATAACCCCGGGTTTGCTTGCAGGTTATAGTTCTCTCTTACGCTTGGAAG
This sequence comes from Pseudotsuga menziesii, assembly GCA_001517045.1. Taxonomy (NCBI): domain Eukaryota; kingdom Viridiplantae; phylum Streptophyta; class Pinopsida; order Pinales; family Pinaceae; genus Pseudotsuga; species Pseudotsuga menziesii. The sequence goes on along the minus strand of LPNX010963513.1, from coordinate 91,127 downwards.
AACCCTCTCCATGTTTGGATATACAACAAGACCTACGAGTAAGCCCCGATTACAATGTGGCAACTACCTGCTTGTACAGATTAGGGAAAAAGGGTTTCAGTTGGAGAAGAAATACGACCTCGGTTCCTTCGGTGTTAAAAATGCTTAGATCAGTTGTTATTCAGTATTTTTTTTTTGGTTTTTAAAAACCCTTGCCTATAGCAGGGTGATTCTGGCTTCGATTCTGTGACTTGTATTTCGTTGTTCTCGACTTATTGACAGGTTTACAACCTTATGGCTATGCAATGATAAACTCTATTTCTTAATATGTGGAGGTTCTCATATCTTCATGGTTTCAATGGTTCTCTGTTTCGAATACTTTAATGAAATATACATTGTTTTATAAAGTTATTACAGTAATGAAGTTTTATAGGTTGATTGTTAGTTTTACCATTCGAACCCTCTCCACGATGTTGGGTACACCGGCCCTGAGCTAGGTGAAGTAAATTTGTTATGCCTTAAGCCTTTCAGCCTGACAGAGTAATACATTTGTTTTAAAAAGGATTTTAAATTTCGAGCTCCGTCTCATTTATACATTACTTTTATAACCTGTAAATTATGACTCTGTGTAATTTGAGTCTTCCCTTCCTCAACTGTTAATAATGGTAATTATTCATTTTAATATTTTTCTTGTAAATAAATAAAGATAATGTGAAGACTGTAAGTTCGGTCGTAAGGTAAATTTTTATATGTTTATGCTTTTCAGTTAGGATAGAATATTAGGGTTTACTGTAAAGGGACCCTTATGTAAATATATTCTTAAAATTTCTTAATTATGCGTTGGATTCTGTTACTTCTTTCTCGTTGTTATAATAGTATTGGAATTATTTATTTTGTTAAAATGTTTTCTTTTCTTTTAAATAAAAGGCTTATCAAAATACTATATGTTCTTGATATAACACTGTACCCAGTCTAGTACATACTTACAGTATTCTTAGTTTAATTTGCTTATTATTTTTTAAATAATACTTTTGTAAAAAGAAAAAAAATAGAACTAGGGTTTAGACCCTCAAGTGAAACTTACATAGATTTAGAGAATGTTTGGAAAATAATTATTCTTTAAATAGGTAAATTCTTAGCTTCATTCTATTTACTGTTTACACTTAAATTTTCATTTGTTTATTGCTCTGTTAATTAGTAAAGATTCAGAGTTATGTGATGTTTAAAAACATTAACTCTGAACTTTGATTATTTCTTCATTAATAGTATTTGTAACATAATCCTATTCTGGTATATGTAAAATAATATGTTTTAAGCTAAAATATATAAGTGTGGTTAAACCCTTGTTTTAGATACTTACTGTAGCTCATATATTTTTTATTGTATCAGTATAAATCTTTACTATAACTCTATTGTAGTACAGCTATTTATTTTCCAATACTTTTACATAGATAAGCTTGTTAAAACAATAAACATAAATACTCAGAACACTGTTCCTTTTAATAACAAATTACATACTGAAATATATTATTCTGCTAACTGCAAAATGCAGAACCCTATCTATTATATCAATCTCTTATCATTTTTTTTCATCTACTTAAGATATTCTAACTTTGTTGGAGTACGGCATGGTTTTTCGGGTGTGGAAAAACAGGGTCTAGAAATTATTTTCATTCTAACACATTAATTTTCTAAATCAAATACATTTATTCAGTCATTTAAAGAGACTACTAGATTCTATCATTTTACAAACTGAATATTTAACATTCATATAATAGTCAGACTCAGATTTATCTATCTAACATAGTAAAACAAAATAATGTAGAACCTATTTAGGACAGACGACAACAACATTAGGAGGTCATTCCTCCCTACCAATCTCCTGGAGAGCACTCAAACAACGCTTCCTCAGGACCCTCGAGCCTGTTCCTGGTCTTCTTGGCTGAGAACTGGTGGAGAATGCAAACAGTAAACTAGTCCAATATCTCAGTAAAAGACTCTACTCTCAGCAGTAAGATCATTCAGCTTAAAAGATGCACTAGATCAATCAGCAGTTATCCCCTCAAAACTTTCGACAATTCCCTTCCATTGAATTTCTCTGAAGTACATTCACTCACCTGAATGATCACTTCTCTAGAATGAGCAGCCCCAACTCTCTTCAATGGGAATTTTTATAAAGATTGCCTAGGTCTTTTGGGTCAGTTTTCATTAATTCATCCACGTGCTCAGATTCCACTTTGTTGGGGAATCATGATCCCAAATGTAGGGAGGTTGCCACCTGCAATAGTTGGAAGTGGTTTGAGGATGCTACCACATGTCATTTTGCTCTCCACCCAGTCTCCTCCACCAATTTAACTAGTAAACACTCTTTTAACAGCTCTCCTAAGCTGTTGTTTCCTCCTTTGTTTATTTATAAATAAAATATTCAGAATTACATTAAATATCCTTGACTCTGTTGAGTCATCAATTACAACTTAGCATAAAATTTAACATATTGTCCTCAATAACATCAAATAATATAAAATTATTTTTGCAAAATTGGGGCATGTGACACCTTCCTCCATTGACAAGGAAGACATCGATAGGAGAAAGATTCAACTATGCAGAAGAAGATACCGACAAGTTTCATCATTATGGTTGAGTTAGTTGGAATTTCTAGTCAAAAGTACTTTGAAAGTCAGCTATGTGGACCATTTTGTAACGACTCAAGCCTATAATTAGAATTAGGAGTAGAGTCATTAGAAGACAAGAATGATCATGATATGAACATATATATGGGAGACTTGGATCTTTTTGATAGATCATGATCGGTCATGTAGTAAGGGATTCGATCTATGAATGAATGTATTTTCTGGTCTCAGGCTATTCGACTAAGGAATGATTGTCTGTTGCAAGGTATTTTTGGAAATAATATAAGGATGATGTTGATGATGAAATTCCTATTCTTATCTATGTGTCTGTAAAACTTGCAAACTTAACGATGGTGTGATATATTATTTTACATACTTGAATTTGAATGATGTGAAGTTGTGTAGGGTTCATTGGTTTAATACATGGTTATGTCTTTGTTAAATTCTGAGTTAAATGAATATAAATTATGTTACTGTGATGCCTGAGTCTATTGTCAATGGCGATAAGTAGGTCTTGAAATAGATATTATGAATGATATGCTAAAACCCTGGATCTCTAGTTAGCATTGTGATAGAGTGAGAAATAATGTGAAAGTCCTCTTCCTTCTTTGGAAACATGGCTCTTGTATCCCTCCCTCAGACATATCAGGTGATACTACATCTACTTCGTAGGTGTTGATGGATAGGGTAAAACCTTCCCGAGCTGATGTTTAGGGAGCTTGCGTCAATGGGTGTCAACATATCTGTGGAGTGAACCCCTGTAGACAGAACTGTATCAACAAGATGATATTACTTACCAATAAGAGTGTTCCCCCTAGATGTTTTCTTTAATGCTTTTCTGGAAAAATGCTTCTAGTGGACCTAGGGTTTGATAAAGAAACCCTAATTTTTGAAATTTAGTAACTTGAAAATTTTATTGGATATAAATATTCTCCTCCTAAAGGAAATTTGAGAAATGTACTCTTTTTCCCAAATATTTGGACAAAACTACAAAATATCTGATGCCCTAGGTTCTTCAATTTCTTCCAATGAAATGTTTAGTCTTAATTTTGATGTACCTCATAAATTTCTTCTCCTAGAGGACTAAAACATTTTCCTTATGTAGTATCGTATGTCCTTTATCAACCCCATACATTAGATAAATATTGGATTCACCAAGTAGAATTTATGCTAAGTTTCCCAAGGTGACCTGTTTATGGACTAATTCAATATATCAAAATTGTATGGACTTCCATGTGTCATATTTTCAACTTTGAGTTCTAAAACTTGCATCTGCGAAAATACGTTCCATTACATTTCTATAAAATATTACTTAATTCAATTTGAATATTCCTATCTCAAGATATAACATATCTCCCTAGGTCACATGTTTAAAGTTGAATTTTGGAAGAGGATGGAACCCAATTTTGCAAGGATCATATCTCATAAAGTACAGTGAATATGAGGATAAAACTCACACACAAGGTAAATCATCATTTCGTCGTTTTCATGTATAACTTTAAGATCCCGAGCCTTTACCAAAAGTAATTTGTAGCAATTACGAGATGACTATTTTTTTCCTTCTAGGGTTTAAAGCATGAAGCCCTAATCTACAGTAGTTGTAGTTGTAGTAGTGTTAAAAATATAAAATGGATTCTTTTAGTATGTATCTTATACCATGTCATATTTTTTATGGTTATACAAGATATTAAAACATTTATCATCATAAAATAAAAATCATATGCAATAGGATCACTAAAATAAAGACAAGCACAACAACCCAAAAAAAACTTTGGGTCTCAAACTTTTTGTGAATCATTGAATTTTTGGGTCTCAAACTTTTTGTTTTCCAAGGTAAATCATCATTTCGTGAATTATGGGGATATAAATAACAACACCTTCATTATCCAGTTGGTAAATCTCAAGCAAAAAGATCCAATTACAAAGCACATTAAGCAGTTTCAGAAGCTAAGTCTCAGAGTGAAGAATATTTTGAAAGATAATTTGTTGGATCTATTTCTTAGAACCTTGATGGATAAAATTCAACATGAGGTGCATATCTTTGAACCACCACCTTGGAGAAGGATTTCATGATGGAAAGGAAGTTTGAAAGTAAAAGTATTGCAGTGGACACTAGAAATACCACTTCCAACACAAATAGAGAGAATGATGTTCCTTATTCTAACCCATCTCATAGTTTGACACCTCAACAACTTGATGAAATATGAGAGAAAGGTCTATGCTTTAATTGTGACAGTAGGTACTCCAAGGTACATAAGTGTGGAGAAAAGAAATTATTCTACATAGAATGTGAAGAGGAAGAACAAAAAGAATAAAAACCACGACAAGGGGAATAACTAGAAGTGATTATTCCCACCATATCTTGTCATGATTTGAATAGAATTAGCACTTCTCAAACTCTCAAGATCAAATGATATATCAAAAATAAAAAGGTAGCACTGTTGATTGATTATAGTAGTACTCATAATTGTATTGACTATAAAATAACCAAAGATCTCAATTTCTTTGTATATCCAACACCATAATTTCAAGTAATGACTACAGATGAAGGAACCATAAATTGTTTATGGAAATCCCATAATATCAATATTATTATGGGGTAATTGTGTCAAATAATCCCATGATTTATATCCCAATGTGTGGTGTTGATATTGTCTTAGGGTTTCAATGGTTACAATCATTGGGAACGGTGGCTTTAAATTTTTAGAATCTTTTCATGAAATTTTCCTAGGAAGGAAAGGAATTTGTGTTAAATGGCATCACAGGGAAACCAAGCAAGGTGGTCAGCTCTAATAGTATGAAGAAACTGTTAAAGAAAGGACAACAAGGTGTAATTACATAGTTATGCTCACTATATGTTCAAACATATAAGGATCCTATTTTTGTATATTTCCAAAGGATCCTTAATAATCCTTCCAAGGTATTTTAATATATTCCAATAAGTATTCCACTTGTTCGATATCTAGGCCATTCTATTCACTTAATTCTAGGAAGCGTTCTTTTTAGAATCATGCCTTATAGATATGCCTATGGAAAAAAGAATGAAATGAAGCACATGGTTGAAGAAATGGTAGGAAAATATGTAGTTCAAGTAGTGGAAGATCACATAGAGAACCAAAAAGTAGTTCTACAATCCTTAACATGTCAAAAAATACGATGACACGATGAAAAGATCAACATCACCATCAAAGGAGTTTTGAAGAAGTAAAATTTATATGGGAACCTGAACAAATCATTGAAAGGACCAAACAATTATGAAATTAGTTGCATATTCGACATGGGAAAATGATTCATTCATACATATGCATCCAGAACTACCCAAGTGTTGAGGACAGTGCATGTCTGAAGGAAAGGGGCATGTTAATCCCTAAATGTTGGGAACATCCCCCCTTATAGTGTGGTGCAATATTATCCACTATATTGTGGTGTATTAGATATTATTGATGCCGTATTTGGTCTATTAGTTGTTGTTGTATACCTTTGTCTCCCAAATATAGGAAGGATATATTTTCATTTTAGTCATCATTATATCTGGTCTTGTCATATGTACTTAGTATGTTGTGCAAGGAGGTTCCTCCCTCGAAGAGGCTTTCTATTCATCTTTTTTCTTCATTATCAATGTGTGGATTACTTTTCTCTAGTCTATTTATGCTATTTTATTATGTTTCTAGGACTTGGTTGCATAACAAACTATATGCATAAGCTACTTTGTAGGAAAAGAACAAAACAATGGGATTTGAATAATAAAGCTGAAAGTTAGTTATTCCCTACATTCCTATATTTTCCACAATATTCTATATCAATTTCTTGTTGGGTCAATTATGTATCATGATCCAAATAATGTTTTTTGATAAACTCATCCAACCTATTCCTTGATAAAGCAACATAAACTCGTTGACATCATTCCATCCATGTCTTCATCCACTCAAGATTATTTGCAATTTATAAATGAATTGCACCCCACTCTATACTATCCAGAACAAGGACAAAAATAATATTTAGTTAACAAAAAAGATACTAACCAACCTAGAACGAGAATGTGCAGACATATTAAATATAATATAAGGTTTTACCTTTGATTTTTCTCCATCTACCTTTCTCAACAACACATCCCCATTAAATATTTTGGTAGAATTGGTATCCCAAAGGAGAGGCATATCCATATATCCCACTACTTGCAGTAAGTACTCTAAAGTATACAGTGGATTGATATAGAATGTAACCTTCAACCATTGATCCTTACGGATGTGATCTTTGTCTAACAAATTCCTTTAAATTTTTGAAGTGTCTCTCCTCTAACAACATTGACCTTGTGTCTACAGGTCCACATATTTCAATCTCGTCCACTAGGTGTATGAGGTAGTGTTTATGTGCATTGAAAAAGGTTGGAGGAAAATAATTTTTCATATCTTACATTAGTTAGGGAATTTATATTTTCCAATACTTGATATCCTCTTTACGTATTTCTTTATAAGAAAACCAGCTACAAGTGCAAACAAAATAGATGTGTCAACACTAAAATATTTAGGGAAATTAAAACAAGTATTAACTTTGTTTACAATCAATAATTCAACTATATATTTTTACATACCTCATGTACTTTTCGAGATCATAAATAAACTTCTTTATATTGTTGTCAAATATAATGGGTAGAGTTAGAAGTAGAACATATTGCAACAAGGAGGCAATGTGTATTACTAGAAAATAAGGAATATATCATCACATATAATTTGAATAGATATAAACATGAATTACTAATAAATAATGTATATATCGTAAGATCATCAAGGTTGAAAAAAAACCTTGATATATGTATGCCAATCATGAGTTTTATCCCCACTAAAATTGCCTTGCTTTATTAATATATTACTTATGTTTGAAGCAAAACGAGTAGAAAATTTTAGCTTTTGTACAACCTCTTTTACAATAGTGCTCTCTTCCTCTGACAATAACCATGGAATATTAGTGGAATTTCCACTACCATAGCAATGAGTCAAGTGTTGCAGTGAATTGGATTCCCGAATGTCACTAATTACTTTAGCAATTTTCTCCTTATTATTCCTCCCATCTATAATTTTCCATGAGCACTCTATGAAATTCTTTCTAATATGCATTGTGTCAAACAAATGAGCTACGTATAGGTGCTCATAATATGGAATCCAACTAAATTAGTAAAAGTATCATACCAAACCCCATGGAAGTTGACCATGATGACCTTTCAGAAATATCAATGAATAAATATATATTTTTATTCAAGGTAAGTATGAAAATCTAAAAATAATTACAAATGACAATGAACAAAGTAACTACAAATAATTTCCTACCCTGTATCTTCTCAAAGAAATTTTTCCATAGTTGACGTGTCATCCTTCATGTATTTTCCCACTCTCCACCTTCCCATTAAATTCATTTTCTTAGTACTTCAATACCTATGGTCCTTATAAAGAAAATGCCTAAGTTTTTTGTACACCTCCTTTGCTAAACTTCATGAACGTATAGATATTTTTCTTTGACCACATATTAGACATGATTATTTTCCTTTTGTTTGAATCCCTACAGTTTATGGAATAGTGTTAATATACATAATTCCATAAATTAAAAAAAGAGGTTCAATAATAAATTATGCAAAGATATACATTGGAAAATTTCATACCACAAAAATGTGTAAGACCGGGTGCATCATGAATTGTCCTTGTAAGTATTCCATGGAATTGAAATCACTTTTGGCCTAAAGGTTTAGAGATGTCATACATCCTAATTCCAGCCCATAATTTTAAAACAATGAGATTGTGTGTTTTTGGAAGGATATTTGGAAGCAACTTCTACCTCTTGACTGGTATATGGATCTTCCCATTGTCCAATGAATGGGTTGGGAAGGTTAGGGACCAAAGGTATATGATTATTGGTAGGTGGACGTGGATAGAAATGAGTTCCGGAACTCAAAACTAAAGGAGTGGTGGAGGGAGATTAGACAAGGACAAGAAATTTAGGTCCCGTGGATGGAATTATAGGAGAGATGTGTCTGAAAGAAGTTTGGCATGGACATATTACAGTGGGGCTATCTGTACAAATGTTCCTTTACAATGAATGAATCTTATAGTCTATGGGCCAGATGAAGGGATCTCCTTGACCAACCAGAATATGTTCAATAATAAATTATGCAAAGAGATACTTTGGAAATTTCATACCCAAAAAATGTGTAAGACCGGGTGCATAATGAATTGTCCTTGTAAGTATAATTCCATGGAATTGAAATCACTTTTGGCCTAAATCTTTAGAGATGGCATACATCCTAATGCCAACCCATAATTTTAAAATTTAATCATGAATTGTCCTTGTAAGTATTCCATGGAATTCAATTCATTTTTGTCCTAAATCTTTAGAGATTCCATACATCCTAATGCCAACCCATAATTTTAAAATTTTATCTATAAGAGACTCAAGCTATACATCCACATATTTAACTTGGTGCATACCTAGTAATTATTTCAAAAGTAACATACATAATTAATAAATTCTTGTACATGCAATAATGAAAAAAGAGGATACAACTATGATGGGAAGATAATTAATATTCAACCATATCTTCTGGGAAGTCAAGAACAATGATATTATGTATTTTTGGAAGGATATTTGGAAGCAAATTCTACCTCTTGATTGGTCTATGGATTTCCCCTTGTCCAATGAATGGGTTGCGAAGGTTAGGGACCAAAGGTAAATGATTATTGGTAGGTGGATATGGATAGACATGAGTTCCGAAACTTGAAACTAAAGGAGTGGTGGAGGGAGATTAGAAAAGGAGAATAAATTTAGGTCCTGTGGATGGAATTATATGAGAGATGCATCTGAAAGAAGTTTGGCCTATATAGATTACAGTGGGTCTATCTGGACAAATGTTCCTTTATAATGAATGAAGCTTATGGTCTATAGGCCAGATGAAGGGATCCCCTTGACCAGCCAAAATATGTTCAATAATAAATTATGCAAAGAGATACATTGGAAATTTAATACCAAAAAAATGTGTAAGAGCGGGTACATCATGAATTGTCCTTGTAAGTATTCAATGGAATTGAAATCACTTTTGGCCTAAATCTTTAGAGATGTCATACATCCTAATGCCAACACATAATTTTAAAAGTTAATCATGAATTGTCCTTGTAAGTATTCCATGGAATTAATTTCACTTTTTTCCTAAAGATTTAGATATGCCATACATACTAATGCCAACCCATAATTTTAAAATTTTATCTATAAGAGACTCAATCTATACATACATATCTTTATCTTGGTGCCTACCTAGTAATTATTTCAAAAGTAACATAAATAATTAATAAATTATTGTACATGCAATAATGAAAAAAGAGGGTACAACTATGATGGGAAGATAATTAATATGCAACCATAGCTTCTGGGAAGTCAAGAACAATGAGATTATGTATTTTTGGAAGGGTATTTGGAAGCAACTTCTACCTCTTAACTGGTTTATGGATCTTCCCATTGTCCAATGAATGGGTTAGGAAGGTTAGGGACCAAAGGTAAATGATTATTGGTAGGTGGACGTGGATAGAAATGAGTTCCAAAACTCAAAACTGAAGGAGTGGTGGAGGGAGATTAGACAAGGAGAAGAAATTTAGGTCATGTGGATGGAATTTATGGGAGAGATGTATCTGAAAGAATTTTGGCCTATATAGATTATAGTGGGGCTATCTAGACAAATGTTAGTTTACAATGAATGAAGCTTATGTTCTATGGGCCAGATGAAAGGATCGCCTTGACCATCTAGAATGGAAGAAAATATGGAAAGCTAATTTGTGGCCAAAATGGAAACACTTCTCTGACTAGTGCTCAAACATCGTATTATCACCAAGGAAAATATGCTTAAGAATAATTTCTTCAATCTGATCAAGTGTTTATTATGTCTCGCAGAGGAAGAAATGATGGATCATTTGCTTGAAAATAGTAACTTTTCTTTCGATTATGGGATAAGGGTGAAGATTCCTTCGATATTTACTCCCCAATTCAAGGAAGACAAAACCCAGATCAATTATTATGCGAAAGGACAAACCATTCCAAAACACAATTCTGAATAGGATCTAGGAGACTTTTTCAGGCTTATTAGTATGGGAGATATGGAAGGAGCGCAAGTAGTGAATATTTTTGGAGGCAACTAGGAAAATAGAAGGATTATAGAGTATGACACGAAGCCACATTCAGAAGACCCTGAAGCTTTCATCCTAGATAGACTAAGATTTACAAGATAATGATCATGAAAGGAGACTCCTCCGAGGATGGGGAATTAATTCTCCCTTGAGTGGTATTGGGAGAGCCAAGATAATTGGGATTAGAATGTGTATCCTAGAGATCTGGAGTGTCACCCCCCAAAGGGTTAATTAAGATAAATTTTGATGGGGCTAGGCTAAGGGAAATACAAGCTCTATTGGGTTCGATAGCCTCTTCTATAATGACAAGGGATAAATATTAGTGGTCTACTGGGAGTACATAGGTTCAAAAACTAATAACGCAATGGACATTGAGAGTCTCAGCCATGGGATCAATATGTCCAAACAAAGGGGTTATGATGTGATAGTTATTGAAGGGGACTTGAAAATAATCATCAATTTAGATATTTGTCTTCAAAATGGATAGATAGTGGAAAAATTATCCAACAATTAGTGACTTCAATTATGATTGGTTAAATTTTTTGCCTCCCTTAGGAAATTATAGAGGATTTCCTCAAGCCATGTAAGGAGGAAAGGAAAAAATATGACAGACATTTTTCCAACAAAGGGGTCTAGGAGAAGATTAAATTGAAAGAGGGACACCTTCAAGACTTAAGGGACAATGATATTATGAACCTATGTATCACCTTAGCTTCCCATAATTTTGGATCCCTAGATGCAAATGACCTCAGGGAGAGAACATGACATTAAGGAACCATATGGCATGGGTCATGAAGAACATGTTGAGGAGAAGTATCATGAAGAGAAAGAGTGGAAAGATTATAAACTAGTAATGTGGACTCATTTTCCAAATGGATGAACACAAAGTTAGTACACAGGTATTTATGAAGTGGCATGGTGTACTTTGTTCTGGGGAAATTTGTTGGAAGAGTGATAGGGATTTGAATGCTTGCATGATGGGTTTTTTTTCACTGGTACAAATGTTGATCTTACTGTAAGGATAATGGATTGTTATTTCACGGGCATGAATGTTGATCTTGTTGTAAGGATTATGGACCAATACATTGTCATTTTAAGTGAATCCTAGGCCCTTCAGTTAGCTGTTATTCTGAGAAAAACTCATTAAATCATTGTTTCTATAGGAGAGAAATGGGTGTTTATCCACTAGTGCCCATCAACATAATTTTTAAGTATGAGGAGAGTGGTGAACATGGTTCCATGGAGTTGATCAATTCCAGTAATAAATGCAAGGAGGGGAGCCGAAAAAGGAGAAAATCATGAGAAACTCAGGGAAGCACAAGATTCCTAGTTATATAACGCTATGGTTCTATAGGGAATTCATGAGGAGATTGAAGCGGTTGAGAGTAAGCTATGGAAGGATTTGGAGACTATGAAGCTGGCTGAGGATTTTCATGAATTGGAACACTAAATTCAATATCTTGAGTCAATGCAAGATAGGATGAATCTATATGACATAAAAACTTCATTGTTATGGGTCATGAAGGGGGTTCTTTCTCAAGTTCTCCAAGAGGATGAGGAGAAACAAGTGGGGGATGACATCCTAGTGCATTTATGGAAAGAGAACCATTTTGATGCTCACCTTATGCATAAAAAAATAGTTGTATTTTGTAATCATCTAGGAATATCCTTCATGTTATGTCCTCCTATAGTGGATGGTTCTAAAGCTGGTGTGATGCCTCCTAGGTTGGCTGGTATGGAGAGTCTTCGTTAGGTACCTTAAGACCACTACTAGTTGTTTCTAGTTGTTTATATGTTTTGTAATGAGTTCTATAGGAAGTTTAGGAAGATGAAATTATTTCCAGTCTACTTTAGTTTCTAGTTGGAAGTCGTAACAAGTTAAGCAATCTATATATGTCAAAATCCTCGTTTTCCCATTCTTGGAGGGTAATTTTGGGTATGTAATGGAAATAATAGGGAGGTTTATTCTGGAGGATAGGAACATGGTTATGACAAAAGATATATTTAATTTTTCTTGTTTATAGTTAATATATAATTTCTTACTTACAAAAAAATGGAAAAAATAGAGCTTATATTCTGTTAATATTCTCCAAAATAAGTACTTGGAACAATTAATGCCAACATGTGTTGCTCCATTTTTATTGTCATCCATAGAGGAAGGTTATTGCTTATAGAAAAAATAGCCAAACTAAGTATTTTGTTCTGAGCTCTCCAAATGGACTTACACCATTTTTTTTAACAAAAACTATAAAAGGATTTTATAAAACAAGTTGTGCACATCCATTCATTACAGCAGTGGCAAAACAAAGTATTCTTGTAGATCAAAATTGCTGCACAGAAGGCTTATCCTAGGATTTTTCCAAAAAACTACACACATAGTTCTTCCAAACCAGCTAATGTCGTGGGTAGTATATACCCTTATAAACTGATTACATAATAAAATACAGTAGAACATTTAACCATAATTAAAGAAAACAGATTAAGGATTGCCTCTAAAATTCCTGGGCTGAACTACAGACTCTTCCTCCATTGGGTGCTCAGCCTCTACAGTTCCTCCATTCACCCTGCTGGCCTAGTTCATGGTAATCAGATGCTCGATATCTTCCTGAATCCTGTCAACTTTGCCCATTATCTCTCGAAGGTTACTTTCATTATCATCAATCCGAGCGTCGTGGTTGCTGATCTGCAAAGAGGTGTAGCTCACCGTTTCTCCTATGCTCTTGACCTCCCATGCGGTTTCTTTGATATCCATGACTCCAATTGCTATCATTTCATACAGACACCTCAAGTTCTTTTTGATATCCATTTTTCATTCGCTTTCACCAGCCTAAGACATTCTTTCAGCTCCAGCAGAGATCTCTATTCGAGCAAAGTGACTATGCAAGGGACGAATAGAACCGGCGAGGACACAATCCTGGTTCTCAACCGAGGGATCACTGAGAAAACGACTGAGCATTGTGAGCTCCTATTGCAGCAAGGAGCCCCCGTGCCTTTCTTTACAGACCAAAGTACCCACAGCACCTTCCTGCCACCTCGTGCAATAACAACCCAAGACCGTGCTTCTTCCCAAATCAAATGGACTTACACCATTGATATCCATTGAAGTCTAACATTATGTGGTTATTCTTAAAAAAATTGGCCATCTTTCCTCAATGTATGTGAATGCATAACCATTTCTAACCACTCACATGACACCATCTTCACATATTTGTTGTGCATGGTAACCTAGAAATTATGCAATGTTTTTACACCTAAACAATCATTGAAAATGTGGAAATATGGAGATATGGAGAATAACTTTGCGGGGCACCTTATCTGTTAATTGATTAGTACAATATATATTAATTCCACATTCCCATCACTCACTTTTCGATGCAATTTTTCCATAATATACACTATGATAATTAGATGGACATGAATCAATTATGTTATGCTCCATTCCTAAATATTGCAGGATGACACACATTTCTCTGTATGTGCACAGTAAAGTATTTGATTTTGGTATAAGAGTATCACCTAACAATATACAAAAACAAATAAATAAATATAAAAATCGTAATTTTTGGCATGTATACTACAATGATAAGTAATGAATAAGTAATTGCAATTACATATAGATAATTTTTGCATAACTTAACAACTACGTCATGGATGCATTTGGCATACCATTAATCACCTTCAAGTTGACTAGCAACAAAAGAGCAGAGATAATTCTTATCTTTGAGTATTTGTTAAAGATTTTTTTCCCTTATCAATAAGAGGTACATCATGAATATTTCCATACATCTTATCCACAGTTGTCTTCTCATATGTGGCAACAAATGTGTCATGGATGAACCTATTTTTCCCTTCATTCTCAATAATATTTTTGTCATCGGCTGCCCTTGTATCAACCTCAATGTCATCATCCTCACCATCTCTAGTATGAACTGTACCATGTGGATTTCCAAACATTGGTGGTATTATCTATGCAATAATTATGACAAAATATATTGAATTAGTATCAAAATATACATAAATATACCTACTATTGAAAAATAATAAAAAACATGTTTTTGATATCTTAACAAGGGATGATATTCTTTTCTGCCTTCCAAGTGACCATATTATAAACAATGTTTCACCGTCGTTTCCATAAGAAGTCTTTTTATCTTTATCCCTTTGCACTCCATACAAGGGCACGAACAGTTTCCATCATCAGTTACAGATTAAACATTTAAAGCTTGATTTTGATCACATGTTTTACCATGGTTTCTTCTATCACCTAACAGAGAATCTACAATCTCCTACATTTCAAAAACCGGTTCATTTCTACATGTGTATTCGAGGACAGGGTTGTTTGACATTGTTTTGTATCTCAATAAAAATACATTGTTAAAACATTAGTACAATAGCAAGAAAGACAGAAAAATCATTTATCCAAAAAAAAGAAATTAATTCAAGGGATAATCTCATTAGTTAAGAAGAAAAATTACCTATAATGAAAGTTATCCTCCCTCCAAAATCCTTCCAAAATTATTATTTCTTCCATCCAAATCTATTTTAAATCTCGCATAAAAGAGCCCAAGAAAACTTAAATATGGAGAAATAATTGATCTATGGAATACATAGAGAAATCATTGATCCAATCCAAAGAAAATAATTCAAGGGATAGGCTCATTAGTTAACAATAAAATTTACTTATAATCAACATTCTTCTCCTTTTTTTGGTGAAACTAATCCATCCTAGCTAATCGTGAGGTAAATATCACATAGATATTTCATTATGCTCAGTATTGAAGAAGGAAAACAATCTATTTCATAGATTTGTGAAGGATTTCATTGTTATAGGATTTTGAGGAGGGCACACTTGTCTAGGAGGGCATAGGGCATCGGTTCTTCTCCATCTCTTATATTACTCTATGCATACCATTGTTAAAAGGAGATTGGGCTTGTTTCCATTAGATTTGGAGTAAGAATGAGAGTCGTTGCACTGAAAGAAGCGAGGTGCTCTCAGCCCAGTATGGGGGAGATCCTATCACGTTAGTCACGTTATGCTAAACATAGAAAAAAACATTACGTTAACCGACATAAAAAAAATAAAAAAATAAAAATAAAATAAAATAAAATAAAATAATATTATGGATTCATATATTTATATAGTGTCCACTCAATCCAAAATCAATGCACCAAATAAACTTCAATTTAAGACAAGGAAATGAATAACCTGGGTGAGAAATAAAAATGAAAAATATTAAAAATAAAAAATGAGAAATATAAATTACATATGGACTTAAATAAAATAAAATAACCATAAATTAGATCTCTGTGTGCTTGATAAATATTTTTATTCTCTCTAATATATATTAACCATTAATGATTATTGGAAATGCTAAAATCTTTTTTAAAAGATATTCAACCTTCTTAGAAGATTCTAGCCCTTTTATTTTATTTAATTTTTAATTACTTTTAAAATAATTTAAATTAACTAACTTTCTTTATAATTCATCATAATAATAATAAATCATTTTTTTATAGTAAAATTTAAATATAATTTGGTGTGGCTTTAGAGTAGAATTTTGATATATTTGATTATGGATTATTGATTAGAATAAAGGAGTGTCATCCAAATAACATTGATGAAATCATTGTGTGTTTAACCTAACACTACACCAACAAGTCTGCTAAAACAAAAAAGAATATAGAGAAAAACATGTCGCCTAATTTATCAAATAATAAAAACCCAATAATAAAACTAAATGAAAAGTAATTAAAAGATCAATGTCAAACCCTGATTTACCAAACACTAAAGGGATCAAAATGTTTGAGGTGTAATTTTTTATGAACATTTAAAAATTTAAGATAAAAATAACTTACACCTAAAAAAATTGGATCCCTTTCGGTGCTTTCTAGATCTAGGTTTAAGATGGATCTATGCTGGTGGATATTTGGAAAATGTGGGACTACCTCGAGGGTGCTTTAGAGAAAAGATACACCACTTGATTAAGTGACATGTTTTCTTCCATTGTAAGTTTGTTTTTCATTGTTTGCAAAAGGGTTGAATTGTATTTTAGGTGCATTCCTTTGTGCCTCCAACTTGTCAATGCCAACACACATCCAAATCGAGTCATCAAAGGGGTTTCACATTACCTAGTGGATTTGTACATTCATGCTAACCTACAAATTGATGAGTTAGGTGTGTTATCTACAGTCAATTGTGGTGCCAAAGGAAGGGTGTATCCATACCCAATGGTTGCATTGAAGTGCAATTACCTCACCACTTTATCTTATTATCAAATATGATATGTCAAACATAAACAAAATTGGAATTGTGTCGTTTAAGAGATGTCCATGAGCATCTCTTAAGGAACATCGGAGGGAATCTATTAAGAGACACACTCGGATGTCTCTTAAGCAATTTCCAGTATTGACACATCTCTTAAGCGACGTCAACTAGCGACATCTGATAGCATCTATTAAGGGACACATAAAACTGTCGCTTAAGCGACATCTTGTAGATGTACGTCGATTATGTGACACTGCATTATCTTTTTCAACAAAAAAAACTACCCAAAATATGTCTATTGACATTAAAAATATATTTTTCCCTTTAGACATTGGTCTAAACATCGAATTTTGACCCCAAATGTAATAATAGTGGTTCATTTGGAAAACATGTTGCTCAAGGTGTTTGATCTTTTGGAAATATCCTGTGTTAATCTAATATCCATTGAAATCCTAAGTTAAGAGAAGAGTGAACTAAAATTGAAATTAAAACCCAAAATAATCAAAACCTACACACAACAACTTGAATGAGGCTTGATTCCTGCACAGGGGATTCACCTTGTTGAGCAATATCTTATCACGTTCATTCATAAATGGGGGTTTTTAATTATGAAAAACACTGGGTCAATATATTGTAGCTATTGGAGACAGGGAAGAGGGTATGGGGGGTATAAAAATGGTTTTCTAGTAAAACTAAGGAATATTTTGTAAAAATATGGGTTTTTTAATTGGAAATATGTATTGGGAGGGGGAATCAACAAAACCATTTATGTAAGTAATTATCAATATCTAATTAAATTAGGGGTATTCTTTAATATCCCATGAACGAAGACGCTATGACATAGTTTCACAAAGTGAAGACCGTGGACTCCTAAATCTTAACTCTCTAAATTTTATGAATATGTTGAGATAGTTAGATCCAAATAAAAACAAGGTTTCTAAGAACCATAAACCCACATAAACCCACAATGTAACCTTTGTTTACAAGCTCAATGTATCACGATGAAAAACAATGGAATGAAAAGTTTCGCAACATTGACATTAGCATTGACTATTAAGACAGGAGCACTTTAGCTACCTCATGGTAAACTGAGATGCAACAACATGGAGAAACGAGAAGGAAGAGGCGTTGTCAAAGGACAAGTGAATGATTGTTTTCTTTCCAACATGATAATAAGTATGAACTAATCTTTAATAATTAAAAACTAAAAAGATTTATCTCAAAGTTTTGTATAATTATAACACATTGTCATCTTCTCTTACTACATCGCTGGGAAAATTTATTTATTGACAATAAAAGAACCGAAAGGTATAATTTCATGTGAATCAAATATTGCAGGTGCTTATTACCATAAATATGACGAGTTTGTTTGCTAGCTTGAGTAGCCGGGTCTCTGTTAACCTAGAAAAGCCACGTCCTTGAATTATTTTATTGTTCAATAGATATTTTGATTTTTGACCTACAGCTTTGAATACCCTTCACTAAACCTTGGTGTTAATGTTATCATCTTACCTTTTATATTAAATGAATTATACTAGATCTTAAGATACAATGTTCATTGGGCTCCAATTTTCGTAACTTCATTTTATTACAGTAAACTATACACATATTACATTACTAAGAAAGCAAGTTAAAACAAACATAAGACACATGCAAATGCACCATGCATGTACAAACCGTATCTCCTCAAAGCCACTAATGTGCAAACCTGGAATGTAAATGATCTCTTTCACATGGAGAAAATGGAATATGGTGAACATGCTCTACCAGTGAAAACACCCATCTTTTTCAAAAATATAACCAAAAAACTATCCATTTAATCCATCATATTCTACAATATACCCAAGAATTTTGTATTTATTCTCACCAGGAAACAAGCTCAAAATGTTTTCACAAGGACTAAAGAGGGAAAGGACAAGGACTCTTAAGGAGAATTCTATCACTCATAATGTCTCTTCAATTAATGGCGATTGTAGTTTGGTTTGAATGGCCAAATGAATTTTCTTGATATTTTTGTAGTATTCCCACATAATTCAAGTCATGATTAAATTTAATGGATCTATAACTCCATGCATGCAATTTTATTAAATATGTTGATTTAGATCCACAATTCCATAAATGCAATTATTTTATTTACGAATATTATTTTCATTTATTTATTTGGTATTTCCACATATTGACTTAGATCTATAATTCCACATATGCAATTTTATTTAGAATATTTTTTTTTTAAGCATGACAAGCCATCAAGGATTTACAGCTTTAAGTTCAAGTGTTATCTCAAAGATGGCAAAATGACAAAAAAAAAACCAAGTTTAGATGTGATTACCAATCCTAAATTTAATTTATTTATGACGCTTAACATAGTACTTATTAATATTCACAGGTCACACTTTAAAATAACTATACCAATTTAGAATCTTTTCGACACACATGTTATTGACAACAGAAAAAACTACACAATACAGTTAGTAAAAACTCTGAAGTACAATTGAAAAGTATAAATGGAATACAAACTATAACGCAAGAGCATCATCGTATTGACAAGATGCAGGAGACATGACTCACAAGAAATTTTATAGAAACTTTTATTTCTATTTGGAATTTGGTAGTTGTGTCATATTGAATGGGACATAGCAGAGATGAAAATTATTTGCTTTCTACCAATTTTACTCCACTGTCACGTGCATGATGGAATAAGAATCTGCCTGCACTATTCTAGATATGATCATATGCCTTGCTTTTTGTCATGGCAACATCTAAATACAAGATCACTCCATTGTCACGTGCATGATGGAATAAGAATCTGCTTACACTATTCTATATATGATCATATCTGGAGCAGGACTTGCTTTTTGTCATGGCAAGTTGCAACATCTAAATACAAGAGACATGTCACTACCATTGCTTTAAGCAATTCTGACACAAATATTTCACGTGCGCTCTAGTCTTGGCATTTCACATTTCATGGGATTGGGATTGGGGATAAGCAGCTTCCAATTGATCAATGAGGGGCAAACATGTCTCGAAGCAATGCAATAATGTACCATCCATTTCTCTTACTTTCAGGTGAGAGGAGCTGAGACCAGATGGCTAAAATTAATCAGCCTGCGACATAGCAATAATTACTGCAGAACTCAGCCAAAAATAAAAATATGGCCCGTAAATTCTAACTCATTCAAGATCATAACTCCTGAATTACTTGAACAACAATCCATATTAATTTATACTATCTTAACTACTTCATGTAAAGAAGTTAGTTCAGAATAAATTGTCCTCCACATCTTTCCAATACTTTTGAAAAGAAATTATGCTAATGAAATAAATATCATTACCTCTTTAAACTATGGATGGTTGATCTTGTCTCCAAAGCCTCAGGCTACTAATGATGCCATCTACCGCTTCTCGCGCCGATCTCTTCTCGAGTAAAATTTATAATTCAGACCTCCATTCTGGACCACAAATCTTATACAACAACGAATTATATCAACTTGAGCATTGACTCACATTGGCAGATATTGTCTTAAGTTGAGTCCATCTTTCAAGAAATGACACGATGGTTATGCTCTTGACAAATTGCTTGTACCGCCAAGTCCAGCCCTATCACGCTAAGTTACTGTTTTTTCCATACATATCAAGCAAACAGATAACCAACCATGGGATATAGAAGTAAATTAATTTCCTTTCTCAGAAAATGAAGCACAATAATAGAATTCCTTCCCAACGGCTCTCTTATTAACAAGGGATGATAAACTGGACATTGGATCAAATCTCAAAGGTCATTTGTGCAACCACAAATACACCTTTTGTTAGCTCCTCCTCTTCTCTTAGCACAATGGATCTCTGCTCCTTTCTGCAGCACCTTGCATAAAACAATGGACACACAATACTAACACTGCACTTTCATAAACAACACTGAATTTTTTTATAAATTTAACACTCTGCTATGCTAACCTTAACCCTACATGTGTACAAATTAATAGCCACCATGATTACAATAATTTTATCTTCCAGCCTCTCTCGTGAGAGAGACAGGGCTATCCAAGCTCTGATACTATGTTAATAAATCATAGGTACAAAGATTGAAATGAAACAAAAAATAAAATAAAACTAAACTTTGAAATTTTATTTCTTGCAGGGTGTACAATTACATTGATGGAAGCCCTTATTTATTACTTTATAAAACAATTTCCATAACTAAAATTGATCATAACAGTAGCATAACAATTTCCATACAAATTACAAACTATATGAAGTGTTTTAACCTTCAACAAAAATAATGTAGAAAACTCCCCCAACACACAGACTTGTCATAAATGAAGTTGCATGTAGTTATAGGTATCTTGATTGAACATGTTTTTGCCTTAACTAATTTGAAAAAAAAATCAAGGTTCTACTTATATTTATGACAAGTTGTCTGATACATAAGGTTTGTTTCCATGTATCTCCTTATCTCAAGTATCTAGTCCTTATTGGAGTTTGTCAAGAAGAAAGTCGTAAGGGTTTCTTCTCCCACGGCCAAGGTTAGGTACTCTCATTATCCACATACACAGACTTTTCACGTTCTCGAGGCAGAGAAGGATTATAAAGGGATATTTGAAGTATGATAAAGAAGGATCGTTGGATAAGAAGAGATATATGAAGAAAGATAAAGAAACTCAAAAATAAAAAACAAGTTAACTAGATCAAGATAGAAATGTTAATGATAAATCGGCCAGTCTTAGTCTAAATTTTTTTAGATGTCACTCCCTTGAAAAGCACCTTCAGCTGAAAACTCCCCATTTTTGGTCGAAGATTCGATCGTCAATCAAAAGAATTAATTTTTATGCTAAAGGAATTTCACAATGGAGACGCAGTTTCAGAAGATTGCTCGTCTCCCTGTCCAATGGAGTTTCGACACTTGTCTTGTCAACTTGGCAAATGGTGAATGGATAGGTGTTTGGTTATCAATGTCGATGCCTTCCTCCGTCCTCTATGTCCTTCTGTTGCTTGCTTGCGGGTCCGTTCATGTTTGGGCAGTGAGAGATGACATTCGCCATTGCATACAGAATAATCGGTTGCATATAGAATAACTGACATACAGAATGGCCAAATGCATACAGAATAACCGGTTGCGCAGGTCACACCACCTATGAGTGTACCTTCCATGATTCCATGTTCTGGGAAACTCATTTCTGTTGGGTCAATGCAAATGGTACGTTCAGGTGATAGGCGTTTTCATTTTATGTTCAGCTGATAAGTGTTTGCAGTGAAAGGCTCAGATCCTCTTTTAGTGACCACGATCCATTGTCTAACATTGTTTGTTGTTTCCATTATAAACTGAAACGACCATGACTTCCTCTATCGCTCTCCTAATGCACTTGGGAAGAAGACTCATCTCTCTAGGTATCCACACTTGAATTCCATATTCTATAACCATACTTTCATTGTCTATCAACACTTCCTATTTCTCCTGCATCAAATTATTCATCCCCGTGACCTCTTCCTCTGAGCACTTGAAACTCTCTTTGCTGAATGCATACCATGAGGGAGAATTACTACTCAGAATGACATGCAATCTAATTTCAAACTTAGCGTAAGCAAAAATAGTTGTTAGAGTTGAAACTATCGAGAATCAAGTTGAACTACTGGGATGGTTTCCATTAATCAGAACTAAAGTTGATTCCATGGCAAGGTTCAGTTTACACTAAACACATAACTATATGGTAGGCTAACTAAATAGTGAATAAATGAATAGAGTTTCATTATTACGATATTGAACTAGATCTCGAAAAAGAAAGAAATATGAATTCATATTACATCTACGATATGCAACCCAAGTCCCATTTTCGATATCCGATATGCAGCCCAAGTCCCATTAAAACACAGATCAATATGAAAGATCCAGTCTGCAGTAGATCGATGGTGCAGGAGAAGCAAAGTCCGAAAGCCAGAAAGCAGATAGCGGCAGCACAAGGAAAAGATAAAGAGAAAGTTAAGATTTCCGATATCCAAGATCCGGTGCAGAAGAGCATAGTGCGGAATCAGAAAAGTGAAGAAGTGTCGCCTTTCGACTTCTGACTTTTTTTATTTCCATCTTCCCGCTCTCTAGAATGCCGAAATCCACGGAGCGACATGCTCACCTCTCACTTTTCCAATTTCTGAATTCCAACCTTACGACTTCCACCTTTAGCTGAAAACTCCCCATTTTTGGTCGAAGATTCGATCGTCAATCAAAAGAATTCATTTTTATGCTGAAGGCATTTCATAATGGAGACGCAGTTTCAGAATATTGCTCGTCTTCCTGTCCAATGGAGTTTCAACATTTGTCTTGTCAGCTTGACGAATGGTGAATGGATAGGTGTTTGGTTATCAATGTCGATGGCTTCCTCCATCCTCTGTGTCCTTTTATTGCTTGCTTGAGGGTTCGTTCGTGTTTGGGCAGTGAGAGATGACATTCTCCATTGCATACAGAATAACCAGTTGCATATAAAATAACTGACATACAGAATGGCCAAATGCATACAGAATAATCGGTTGCGCAGGTCACACCACCTATGAGTGTACCTTCCATGATTACATGTTATGGGAAACTCATTTCTGTTGGGTCAATGCAAATTGTATGTTCAGGTGAGGCGTTTTCATTTAATGTTCAGCTGATAGGTGTTTGCAATGAAAGGCTCAGATCCTCTTTTAGTGACTGCGATCCATTGTCTAACATTGTTTGTTGTTTCCATTATAAATTGAAACAACCATGACTTCCTTTTTCGCTCTCCTAATGCACTTGGGAAGAATACTCATCTCTCTAGGTATCCACACTTGAATTCCATATTCTGTAACCATACTTTCGTTGTCTAACAACACTTCCTATTTCTCCTACATCAAATTATTCATCCCCGTGACCTCTTCCTCTGAGTGCTTGAAATTCTCTTTGCTGAATGCATACCATGAGGGAGAACTACTGCTCAGAATGACATGCAATCTAATTTCAAACTTAGCGTAAGTGGAAATCGTTGTTAGAGTTGAAACTATCAGGAATCAAGTTGAACTACTGGGACGGTTTCCACTAATCAGAACTAAAGTCGATTCCATGGCAAGGTTTAGTTTACACTAAACACATAACTATATGGCAGGATAACTAAATAGTGCATAAATCAATAGAATTTCATTATTACGATATTGAACTAGATCTCAAAAAATAAAGAAATATGAATTCATATTTCATCTACGATATGCAGCCCAAGTTCCATTTTCGATATCTGATATGCA
>LPNX010963513.1:5021-52326 GCA_001517045.1 Pseudotsuga menziesii | reverse complement strand
GATCTCAAGGCATAGGGAAGGCCAGGAGTCAAATGAGTCGGATCCATGTCAAGGAAAACTCCAAAAGGATTTGGATTATGCACACATCCCAATGTATGCAGTTTTAGTGGTCAAACCCACGTATGTACACACTTATAAGGTTAAAATTTGCGTATAGCATTTTTCATGTGTTTTTAGGGATGATCAAGGAAACATCAAAGGACAAAAAGTGGTCCATAGGGTCTAAGGAGTCTGCAGCGGGATAGGGGAAGGCCATACAAAGTGTGATTCACCTAGAGTGGTGAAATCCGCTATAACAGATACCCCCTAATGTGTGAGGGTAGAGGGGTCATACGATGGCCTAAATACATTATAATTCCATCCCAGAAGTGGAGTGATGAAGGATCCCAAATGGAAGACCAGCCACCCAATCAGCATAGTACAATAATACAACTCTGCATATAACTGCAAATACATATAGCAGTCCCGGATACATAAGAGTACAATGACCATGAATAGGCATGATACATGATATCACATATGTGGTCATCGCCACGTACAATATATATATATCATAATCTCCATGATGAAGATATACAAAGGACCATGATCTCCAAAATGGCTGAAGATATACAATAGATCAAGATCTCCATAGTGGCTGGAAATATCTGACATATACTAGAATCAAGTCACGAGAGCTGAAGTCTCATGAACACTGGCACAATCAAGGAGGTAGCATATAAGAGATGCCACCAATCTGGAAAGTCTTCTACACAAACCGCTACGAGTACATGTCCTACTATGCGAATAGAGGTGTCGAGATCAAACATAGTAGTCCATCGTCTGATTACCGGTCATTAATGTATATCGTTAACAGACGCGAGATCGCCCATCGATAATGAAAATGGGAATCAAGGTACTAGAGTGCAAACTAACAAGTGTGAATAAATGTGTTGAGGTCAAACACTTGAAAGGATCCATCGATCAGGGGACATTGATGTATTCCCAAGAAACTGTCGATGGCGAGAGAACCTGCCACTGATGACTGCAAGTCTCAAGGCACTCAAAAATGACTCTAGACTCCAATCCCAGAATAAATGATCTGAAGTCGATGGGATGAAATCCGCTGGAAGGAGGGCATTAAGGCATCCCCCATCATCCAACATGAGGTACTCAGCAAAGCTATATAATGTGGAAGGACTCGATCATAAAGTGCACGAACCAGTAACTGTACTGGGAATGGCCGACATGCAAAGTCAAGATAACTGAGGAATGGCCGACTCAATTTTCGACTTCCTTAGAACAAGAGCATAACGACGTATGGTGACTGAATGAAGGCAACATAGACTCAATATACAAACTGGGACATCTCTGTGACACAGGAGGCATCAACAGAGGCTCCATAGGGACTAGAAGCTTAACCAGTCCATGGAGATAAACTCAGATAAATGAGTACAGCTCCTAAAGTCAAACTATAACCCAACCAATGGATGTGATATATAGTGCTCTGTTCGAAGGCGACACAACTCGACAACTGCCAAAGATAACATCTTTCCTTGTCCGGCTTTTTGGTTTTTTTATTTTTTTTGGACTTTTTCAGTTATTTAAAAAGCTTGAAAAAAGAATAAAATAGCTTTATAGTTACAGACTAGGAGGAGACGAGTGTCATAAGGGAAAATAAACTAGTTCCAAGAAGTGGAACATACCTATGCTCAATGCAAGGATACATGTGTAGAATATCGACACTCGGGGGAAAATCCCCTCCCGGTGAAAATGGAATCAAGCTGCGAAGGATATAAAAAAATGGCTCTGCATGGCTAGACATGAGACAAGCTCGGGCTATATGGCTGAAACGCAATGTTAGGGGAACCGGCATAAAGCTGAATAAGGCAGGAAAAGCTCATGATAATGCATTCACAACTTGACATAAGGGAGTCCCAGGGAAATGGCCATCATAAAGTTCAAGAGGAGTATGAAGCTCTTGCTCAAGGACATGGCAGGACTAAAGGGGGAATCTCGGACCTAAGAGACGACTCATAGCATGGGTACCAAATGCAAAAGGGAGCTAACTAGGACACCCATGTATAGGAAAGCTCTACCATTCACATAGTACCACTTCTAACAGCAGCATGAAGGTTCCGTGATACCATGGAATGGGTTCATACCTAAGGTTAATATGGAATGGTCATAAGGCAATGCATAAGTGCAAGCGGATGTGAAATCCTAACCTATATGCCAGTTCAGACATAATACCTGTGATAAGAACGAACGGGTCGAAACCTCGGAGAGAGTGTACAAAAACTGGATCCTACATGACAACCATATTAGTCCAAAACAACCCAAAATAGTCAATAAAGAATCCAAACTATAGGATATAGGGAGGAATGATCATAACAACAGCACCCAAAGGAAACAATGCGATGAACGATGAGACATAAAAATGAAACTAAGGTGTAGACCCAACATTCACGCATCCACCACCACCCCCGTGAGGGTGACCACCGGTGTAAAGACTGAGTGAAGGGGAAAAAAATCCTCCACAAATAGAGTAGAGGATGGAAGATGACCATTCCCAAATATATGAGCACGGTAAGGAGCTGTGATGCCCCCAAGTTTGACACCAGGGTCCGTACTAGGACCAATATGGGTGATAGGATACCAGGCATGCCGAAAATAAAAGGACCTGAACTGAAGAGAGCATAAATATACTCAAGTAACCACGATCCCAAAGGCCAACTAGCGCACAAAGAGCACACTCCTAAGAAAATATACGGCCAAAATACAAGCAAACCAAGGGGAGGATATGTGAGCTCCCGAATGCAGCAGGTATGTCTCGCCTAGGAGAGGCTCGAAACTCCCATACACTACAAGCGGAGGAACGTAACCAATTATAGTGGCCCTCAACTTCAATGCATATAGCGACTGTGCTGTCCGACCTCTACCTGGCTGGGACACCTGCAGAATAACCCCTGCAGAGTACCCCCTTGATAACCTAGGTAAGGAAACTAAGGTCACCTTAATATAATCAATGCTCAGGCGGACAGTCACAGGCAGGATTGACCATATGGGCAGGGTAGAAAAGCCCGAAACTCTCGAAAGAGCCCCCAGATACGAATACAATCCTGGAGATATCTCCGGTGCTACTCAGTTATGACTAGGGGTCATCCCAAACAATAACCACTCACACTTCCTCATACTTAACTCCCTTTTGAGAGGAGGATCCTGAGAAACACTGGTTATACCAAGGATTTCACACACTCACCTGGACAGACACATACATGTTGTTGTTTGGTGATCTTGGAGAATTGACTTACAATGAACTATTCCAAGATCCTCAAACCTAAGCTTGTTGGTGCACCCTAGAAAAGAAAAGAGTGTAGTTCATTTTAATTTAGCGTTGATTTTAATTGGCTGTAATTACTCAAAGGGAAATGGCCGTGCAACTAGTGAAGTTATGACTCAGCAGTGAAGTAAATATGCACACCATAACAAACAATGCTAAGTGCAATCTTTGTTAAATGAAAAATAGGGTATGCCACCACATGAGATGTATAAATATATATTCCTTTACGAATGCCAATGCAATCCTTCCTATATGAAAGCCTAAACACAACTCTCATCCAAGCAATCCAATGCAAGTACCTCCTCAAATCCATATCTAAGATGCAACTAAGAGTGCAACTACTTTGTATTTTTCAATATAAAAGAATGAAAAATGCAATAAAAGTCATTTAAAACTCTCAGTCTCTGTAACAAGTATAAAAGACAAGCCCAGCAAGACACTGAGACAAAAGAGTAATGCACTAATGGCAAAACAAAAAGGAAAAATGACTAAAACTAATTTCAAAGAAAAATCAATGAAAAAACGGTCTCTGGTCGCAAAAGAAGCATCCAACAGACAACATCAAATCCAAGGAAGACCCAACCACACTCACAACCCACCCAGCAACTTCCCACAACATCAAACTCACCAAAAGGGAGGATGTACGGGACTATTTAAAGAACAGCTGCGTATGTACACGATTTTTGGCCAAAAATCCGTGTATGTACGTGACTTTTGGCCAAAAACCCGCGTATACAAAGAAGGCAGTGGTAAAAAGCAAGCCAAGTCCAAACCAATAAAGGGGAGTGTCAATGGACAAACATACTATAAAATACGACACAGAAACAGGGAGAAACAAAGAGCAAATCAATAATATCAAGCCCATTGTGCCCCCAACCCCAAAGAAAAACAAGGAACATCCCCAGCGGAATCGCCAATTCTGTTACGGAGAGAAATTCCTATGGCTTGGGGTACCACAACAGACAGCTTGACTCCAGAAATCAATCTTTCCCAATATGCAATAGAAATAAAATGTCTAACACTAAAGCCTGATCAGACCTCGTACCTTATTCCAGAAGGTTGAAGTAGATCCCCGTTGAGCTTTCCAATCTTCAGCTTGAATTGATCTGTTACTTCTTCAACAACAAGTAAACAATACAAGCATTCTATATATCATGGTGTTAGATCTATTCTAGCATATATAATCAATAATGTATAAGCATTTGATATAATCCAATGGAGAACATATTCATTCAAACACAAATTATTGGATAGGAAAAGATATTTCCATTAATATAAATCAGAGATTACAAGATACAACCTCTGACGGCACATCTGCGAACCAGAGAAACTGAATCCCCCACTTGGGCCTCCACCACTTCAATCCTCCATCTCTCGATAGCAAGCTCACAAGCAAAAGGCAAGCTTGGGAAGAACACAAAAGTGCTCCAAGGGACAAATGGATGCAGACTCAAGCATAAGTTCCGGCAACAATGGACTATAGTTTCATTTCTCTCAATTCTCTCTTATGCCTTCAATGTACCAAGGGGTTCCTTATATAGCTTTTCAAAGGGGTAATGAAAGGTTGAATCCGAGCGATCTCAAGGCATAGGGAAGGCCAGGAGTCAAATGAGTCGGATCCATGTCAAGGAAAACTCCAAAAGGATTTGGATTATGCACACATCCCGATGTACGCGGTTTTAGTGGTCAAACCCGTGTATGTACGCGCTTATAAGGTTAAAAGTTGCGTATAGCATTTTTCATGTGTTTTTAGGGATGATCAAGGAAACATCAAAGGACAAAAAGTGGTCCATAGGGTCTAAGGAGTCTGCAGCGGGATAGGGGAAGGAAATACAAAGTGTGATTCACCTAGAGTGGTGAAATCCGCTATAACAGTGATTGAAATTATTTGTACAGTTCCTGCATTTCATTTAACCCTATATACAGACTAATCATAGACTGATAATATTGATCATTAACCCTGCAAGCTAATAGTTTGAATTCTTCAGCTGTTAATGTGGAAAATGATGAGGCAGCTGAAGACAACTGTGATTATTTGAGTTGTTGCTCAAGGGAATAATTATGATCATCCTGTTGCTGATTAAGGAGCTTTGAGTTATCAAGTTGATGCTTGAGATGATCAATATTCTTTTGCAAATATTCTTGTTTATCTTGGTGTTCTTTTCTGAGGAGTTGAGTCTCCTTTTGGTAACGTACCTCTGCTTCTTCCATATCCTCTTTGGATTTATGCAATTCCTATTCTTTATCTAGGAGATCCTTATGAAAATGTGACACTGAGTCATAATTTGCTCTTGCGAAAGCTCCCATTGAAGTTGTTGTATCCAATTATCCTTGCCTAAGATTAGGGGAACTAGTTCTCCAAACAACTTCATTAAGGGAAGGAGGATGTTTGAGTGTGCCTTCCATTGTCTTCTTTGTTCCCCTTTTTTATCATTTCCTTCTCTTTCTTTCTTCAAAAATATTTCCCTAAGGAAACAAAAACATCCTCTCCAAAATCTTCCATCTCTTATGAGTTCAGTATGATTTTCTCTTGGGGAGTGGTTGATGGCTCACGTTGTGTTTGAGATACTGGGACTTATACACTAATGGGAGAAATGTCCAAGGGGGGAGAAGGGAAAATATATATAAGAGAAGAGGAAGAGGTAGAAAGAGGAATATCAACTTGCAAAGAAATAATTGTGGAGGTACAAGGGACTTCTACTTAGGAAAATGAAATATGCGAGGATGTAGAGGTAGTATGGAATTTATGGGGGATCAATGACATAGGTGGTGCAAGAGGAGAAGTAGGATTGGGAACTTCTTCTAGCACTGATGAGTTTGTAGATGTGTCCTCAACAATGGGCTTTAAATTCATATATGAAAAGGAACACTGAGTAAATAAAGCATCAAAAGGATGTGATGATGACTATATATCAATAATGGAGGATGTCATGGAAGAGAAAATATTGAAAAGGCATGTAGTAGGACCAAATTCTTCATCCAGGTCACTTTCAATTCCATGCACTTGAATTTCAGGTTCAAGTGGAGGTTCAATCTATTGTACTGGAAGAATCTGCAGAGGTAGTTTTTCTTGAAGAGAAAGTGGAGCTACATGTGCTGGCTGTTCCTCTATTACCACTTGCTGAGGTATGTTTTCTATTTGAGCCACTCATGCTTTAATTTCCTCTACTTGCTAGGGAACAGACTGAGTTTTGTGTCTCTTAGGCTGAGGTTCGACCTCTTCTACCTGTGTCTGAAGCTAGGAACTAAGCTTCTCAACATTTCTCATGAATTCTTCCCCTTTATGCAAAGCTTCACAGGGGTCTCCGTGATGAATTTACCCTTGTCTTTAGACTAAGAGGTTGAGACAAAAGAAGAATTTGCTGCTCCCTGTTGTCTTGCTTCTTTCTCCATGTTTTCCGTGTGAATTTTATCTTCTGCACCGAACTTTAATTTCCTGAAGTGAAGGGTAGTCTGCTTAGTATTTGTTGATACTTAGTAACATGTGCCCTTACTTATGGATTAATGATATTCTCCAATGCCTCACAAAAATCAATAGCCACCCTATATATGGAGTCATCTGGTAGCTCCTCATGTGTGTAATGAAACTTAGCTCATTCTTGAGCAAAGAGGCTTGCTAATAAGCCTTTGGATCATGCATTCTTTTAGGGACTTCTCCCAGGTTCATAACTGAAATTTCCTTACCCAGCATCGCTCCATGGGTAGAATTTTGCAGGACCAAAGAACCTAAAGTCAAGGGAAACTAAGGCCAACACTTCTTTTTGTGCTTGTCCAATTTAGGGAAGGTGCCATCAACGACCATCTGAAAAACAAATTCTTGCAAAACCATGCGGTCTGGGACAATCCTTGGTAGTAAATGGACCATGTTGCTGCCCCAAATTCTGAAGTAGGAGAAATATTCTCCAACATACCAATCCCCATGCAAAGTGATCAAATCCCTTTCACTTTGTGAAAACACTGGAGCGTCAGCCTTGAAAACATTATGGTACATAGACACTAAGAAAAGGTCGCAAATATCATACACCCTAGGAACAAAGTTATCCTTCCACATGTCATAACAATAAATATGAACAAGCGGGGAATTCTTCTGCCAATTCCAACCCAAAGCAAGAAATGCACATGTTGCACAAAAAATATCCATTACCTAAGATGACATGAAAAACTGGGGTTTCCTATTTTCTGGGGTCTTCTAATACTTAACAATTTCCTCTTACAAATTTACGGATAAAATCTGAGCCCAATTGAAAGAATGGCTCATAAGGACAATGTGATGCACTGTCGAAACCCATTCAGCTTTAAACAACGAGCAATTAGGTGACCCATACAACCGACAAAACATGGCTGCAAGCAATGAATATGGTTCCCTGAACCATGAAATAGGGAAAGCATTACCTAGTCAAGGAACAAACAGAATAGGGTTTTCCATCCACCCTTTTACCACATCTTCATAATTGTAGCGTGAGATTGCTTCGTCCAGGAACTTATGGCTCAGGAGTTGTTTGGGGGGTCCAAGGGCGTAAGCCTTAGAAAAAGTATCAGGATTGAAGGCGGCCAGAAAAGTACCAATGTGGTCATTGAACGTGCGCTCTTGAGTTTGAGCATTGTCCAATATCCATTTCACTGGGTCTGTGTAAGGCATCAAAGCTGGTCTAGAGACAATAAGATGGAGCTGTGAGCTCTGAATTCTGATATAGGTTGGTTGGTCATGAGGCATAGTGGAAAAATAATCATTATCGAAGATAGAATATATCATCAACCAATCCAAAAACAAGGTTTCAGAAACACATCCACTAGTGTCCATGAATATTCTAGCATTTGGATCTTTGTATTTTTTATGTTGGAGAGTTGTCTTTGATCTTGTGTTTTTGGGTACAGTAGGCGCCATTTCTACCTAAAATTTGGCAACCATGGTCAAAAACTTACTACAGTGTAAAAGTAACAAAATAAACGGTTGTGAGAAGTTAACTTACCGGTTGAAAGTTTCAAAATCAGGGAAACTATGAGCTTGAGCAAGAAAAACGTCGTAAAATCCATAAGCACAGTAAAAAACGCGAGTGAAAATGGTAAAAACCCTCATGAATTTGAACAGAGTAAATATACAAAGTCTCAATGGGAAAAAATATCTAGACCGTAGATCTAGCATAAATCAACAACTAAGATGAAGGCACGAAAGTATACAATTGGAAGTAAAAAGTTTCAAAAGTTTCGATTTTGCGATTTTCGGATTGCACGTCCTAGACATCGGAAAGTAGAAGTCAAAAAGTAAGTTAGTTAGACAGTGTACATATTAAAGTTCAGTGTTCTACATTCTGCAAAGGTGGAAAGCAGAAAACGAACTAAACAAGAAAACATAAGCTGTGAATAAAAAATTGTCTGGTTTCTAGGAAACGACTGTGCGAAAATCGGAAGTCGGAGACAAGGATGACAGTTTTATCGAGAATAAAAAATTACGAGTTCTGTATTCTAGACAGGGGAAAGAGGGAGTTATAAATTCATCCTTTTTATTGCAACAAAAATGATACTTCCGAAAACGGAAGTAGGAAAGACAAGAAAGAAAAAATGTGACAAAGGTCTTTTCCGATTTCTACATTCCAAACATTGGGAAGCAGGAGTCAGAAAGGAAAAATGTTTTATTGAAAACATGTGAGTCTCAATTTTCAGATTCCGCATGGCGAAAATCAAAAGTCAGAAAAACATTTCCCTAAATACTTGAAAAAATGGATCCCCGTATTTCAGACATTGGAAAGCGGAAGTCGAAAGGTGAAAGCACTCAAAATGATACTTATAAAGGAAAAGGTGCTTTCAAAAACCAAAAATCCCAAAAAACAAGAATTAAGAGGAAATTTTATGAATTAGAATGTGTAAGACAAGGAGCCAACTTCCGCAATATGAACCAGAAATAAAGTGCAGGAACCCTGTTTCGTAAGTTGAGGTGTCGATTTACGCTATCCAAACCGTAAATCGTAAATCATATTGAGTGAAACTGTGTGAACCCTTATTCGTAAGTCAAGGATCCTACTTCCATAGTCTGAACCAAATATTGGAAATTAGAAAGGTGTGACAATGCGGAACACCTAT
Organism: Pseudotsuga menziesii; assembly: GCA_001517045.1. Classification (NCBI taxonomy): domain Eukaryota; kingdom Viridiplantae; phylum Streptophyta; class Pinopsida; order Pinales; family Pinaceae; genus Pseudotsuga; species Pseudotsuga menziesii. Next base: position 42,926 of record LPNX010963513.1, on the reverse strand, counting down.
TTCAAAATATATTAAGTCGATCTCCAACGTGCGGGTGGGGAAATACTGGTACGGAAGTGTGGAAACAAGACGGCATGTTCAATGAAAATAGGAACTGTAAGACAAACAAAAATTACAGTAAACATAAAATATTTAGGGATGTTTTCCATTAAAAATGATGGTATGAATTAGAATACGTACAATAATAGGCCACCAAATGCTTCATTCAGTTGCGGAAAGACTCAATATTTTTACCCTCTCGGCATTCATTTGCACCTCTCGGTGAAATGCTAGTAGATATGTTATATGAAGCACCAAAAATGATTTCCATTACATTATTCATGGTAGAATATTGCCATGCAGTAACTTTTTTTTATGTAATTAGAGCCCCCCCCAAAAAAATGTCCATCATCGTCAGCAATTTCATCATCAAATGAAAAGATTTAAGCAACACACAAACTTGTCAAACATGTTATTGCATGCACTTGTGGTATCTGGAATGAACATGTTAAGCTTTAAGGTCCACACAAACTTGTCATAAATGATTTCGCATGCATGGTTGGAACTAGATGAGGCACTTTGCACATCAACTACCGTTAAAAATTTTAACAAACCATCATACAAAATGGGTAAACTATTCGTTAACACGTAATTTTGACGTTTATTTTTTTTAATCGTTGTTATTTTTTATAGAATCCTATGGTCTCAAAGCAACTTGTTTGTAACCTAATTGAAATTAATACAACTTGGCCTTTCTTTAGCCAAGTGGATTGGGGCAGGTAGTGATGGTTATTGAAGAAATTCAGAAATAGTTATTGAAGAAATTTACCTAGCCACCCACCACCACCTCTTGTCTACTACTTGCTAATTTTGAAAATATTAGACAAATACCATGATGCGGTGAGGAATCTGGGTATGGAAATAATAAGTTTTTATTTATGTTGAAATTTAGAAAAAAATTATCAGTTTTGTAGTTTTAGTAATTAATTGAAACATTTTTGTTTACTTATGGATAAAAAATTCATTAAACATGTTTGGAGTTTAACATAGCCTCTTCTTATCCACTTATAATCTAAGGGAACAACCCAAAAAAATTTCTATGGGTAGTATAAGGGAATGACCCAAAGAAGAAAGAGCCTAGCCCTAATTTTGGTCAACCTCCACAAAACTACATTGAAAATAAAATTGAACCCCATGATTGTCAATTTGAACAATCAAATTTCATCACATGATATGTAGATGAGATCATGTCAAATTATATATGTTTACATCTTTGAATTCTTTAAAATAAAATAAAAAAGGAATTACTTATATTAGAAAACTAAATTCTTTCAATTATGAATGAAGCAAAACAAAATAAATTTATTTTATACAATTTTGATGAGAGTGAATCATGGATAATACATACACAACTCCACTTCCCTAAAATGTTTTCTTTGTGTGCAGATTCATGTTAAACTTCTTTTGGAATAGGAAGGATAGATACAAATACAACTTAAACTATAGCTACAACCAGGAGATAGATAGTTCATGTTAAACTTCAGATTGGAAAATATTGTAGAACATGAGAAAGCATTTAGAAATAAGACAACTCATCCTACTAGAGAGGCTATGTGTCTTGCTCGAAAAGAGAAGAAACAATCCAATGATTCATCTAGAGGAAAATGTAGTTAAAGAGGACATGGACGAAATAATTTTAGTGGAAAGGAGGGTATATATAACCGAAGAAAGATATACTATTGTTACTATACTCATTGCAACAAGGATGGGCATGATGCAAATCGTTGTTGGTATTTGTGGGATAAGATCAATGACAAACACGACCAATGACCATGAGAAAGAAGACAAAGGTAAAAAATAAGAGACTAGTAGGCTCCTGAATATGCTCACTTTATTTTTGCTTATTATATTGTTGGACTAAATCAAATTATGTTTAATACTTAATTTACTTCTTGGAGAGATACATGGTTGCTCAACATCAGTGCAACCTCTCACGTGAATTTTAGAAAAGTTGTTTTTTTAATGACAGAATAAAAATGTAGATGGGGTAGTGTATTTTACATAAAATTCCATCCTTAAGCAAAGGGAATTGGTTCTAATTGGCTCAAACTACTTGGATTCCTTGATTTTTTGTTGCATAGTATTCTATATCTCCCACAAATGCAAAGAAACGTGTTTCTCGTGATGCACATTCGATAGCAAGTCCATTCCATCCACATGTTTTATGGGGTAGTAGATATAAGGAGGTCCTCCGACAACCAAGTCATCATTCCTGGATGTGATTGAACCTGAAAGGATCATATGCAAGAGGTCATAATTTTGTATGTCTCTATTAGCATGAATAAGGTACATTGTATCCCAGTGTTTTATAGCATGCTATATATAGAAACACTAACTATAATAGTATCTGCTTGTTGATAAAAAATAATGGTGTCACTATTTTTCCCATCATTCTAAATAAGATAAAAACAAAGTGATCCTTGTATTCTTGGTAAACATAGTAAGCATCCACTTCGTGAGTCAAATTTCAGAGCATGTAGAAAGTTAGAGTTGATACCCTCTGACTTGTGTGACCCTTTGCCCATTCCTTCTGCAAATGATAATAAATATCTCATTAAATTTGTTAATGAGTACACCGGGATGTCTATTTATTAGAGAGAAAATATGAAGAATATGAAACATTCAAAAGTTTTCATGTATGGATTGAAATTGAAGCACAAACTCGCATTAGCAAACTTTGTACCGATAATGGAAAAGAATACACTCCTAATTCTTTTAAAAACTATCTTCATCATCATGTAGTGGGGATTTCTCCCCTACTACATGCAAAATCACCTACCCTAGATCAACCGGATCATAGGGTAGAGTTCATGGTACGAAGTGTCTTTCAACCTCAACTTACAATAGAAATTGACAATGAATAAGAACAGAAATATTTTTATGATTTTTATTTTATTATCTAACTAACAAAAGGTAACAATAGAAGGCATACCTTTCTTTGAAGTGGGACACTACAGCCGTGTGAGGAAATGGTCCCACAGGTTCACAGTTTGGGTCTCCAGTTTTCTCCACTAATGGTTGTCAAATAAGGGGAATGGATTCAAATGGGTATGGAGCAAGCTCAACATACACTATGGGAATGATATGGTGAAATGTGAAGATAATGGCAAAAGGTGAAAAGTGAAGGAATATGTGAGAAAATGTGCTTGTTGTGAGACCTTCACAATGTATTTATAGGATGGTCCAAGGTTTTTTGACCTATGGTATTTTATTGTGCATGCTATCTATCTATGGTGTTTTACCCATTCTCATTTTTAGGGTTTTTTGGTCCTTTTTGGAGAGAGTGGGGATAAATCACAATAAATGTTCAACTTCCCTTAATTTATGACAGAAAGAATAATAATGTTTTGGACCATATTTGATGCAATTTTAGTTGTGAAGGTCGAAATGGAGGAAATAATGGTGGGAATATGATATATAATTATGGTTTGGACCATAGAGGGCTAGGTGAACAGTTTTTTGTGTTAATATATTTCCCCCTGATGTGTGAGGGCAGGAGCTCATCGTATAGATGATAGACATCATATGATTAAGGTAAAATGGTGATGACGGTGGAGAGACTGGAGAGGAACATGAAGGACTGGAGTCTCCTCATACGAACTATAATGACTTTTGATTTGTATTTATTCTAAAGAATGGATGAGGTACATATAATCTCAGACATGTATATGGATGAGGCGGGCATGTTGAATTTACTTAAATTGCTTAGATGATATCTTAAAACAATTAGTCACTAGTAGATCACTGAAAGAACAACCTGCACAAAAACACAAGAACACAAATATTTTCCTCGGGGAAACCACAAGGGAGAAAACCCTGCAAAACTTCCTCAGTATAGAACTCAACCAGTGCAGTGTAAAACCCAGACAACTGCTTCTCTCTCCTTTTTGGCACATTAATCCTTCTCTCTCTTGATAAGACATCTTGAGTGAGTGAGTACAAATGAAGGGGAGCACCTCCTATTTATATTCTTTAGTTTACTTGAACTTTAACCTATGATGGTCGACTTCTCTAACTGATTGGGCCCACTTGTCCTACTTGACACCACAAATAACATTTATTATATTGAGACTTGGGTACTATTGACCCGAATTACATTTGGAGGTTTACATTGCTTCTTTGAATGACACTAACAAGACCAAACTCATCTCCCAAAGGAGGAATACAGTACATCTAGAATATCTTCTGAAGTTACAATAATTTAACACTCCCTCTTAACTAGGAAGGTATTCAACCACAACAACAACTGCTACTACAACTGCACAACTGTCTGGTGAGACTCTATATTTCATAGGAAGTTTTGGAAGATCATCTAACATCTTCATCATCGATCTTAGCTGGATCATGTTCTGTAATATTTGTCTTTCGTACATTCTTGGACATCTTCTATTGTCTTCTACTGAATCATATTCTAGATCATCTTCTATCAATAAGTGAATACTGAGTCATATTCCTAGATCTTATTCTTAAAGCATCAATATGTGAATACTTAATCATCATCTATCTCGTCAGAGTATAAATGTTGAATCATCTTATGTCTTGTCACTGTATGAGTACTGGATCATCTTTTATAGGATCAATATGTGAATACTGAGACATCATTTGTAACTTCATTATCTGTAACATATGTGTATGGATAATAATAACATCAACAACATCATTATCATGTTAGTGCTAAAAAAATAAAACAACAACTAATGCTAGATCATCATCTGCATTACCAGCATAGAGATGCTGGAACATCGAAACCATCATTAGTATAGGAATACTAAAGTAACATATATCGACAGTCATCATTGTAACATAATTGATACAAACTCAATCAATCAACTGATCAATCATCAATATTGAAAAAAACACTCATCACAACAATACTGAATAACAACATCTCAACAATCATTAGTATACAAATACTGCAACAATTGTCTCAATAGTTATCAAATATCAACAATCATCATTAGCAGTCAATCGACAATCAACAGTATAAAAATACCATTGAAATCATCAAACATACCAAACACCATCATCAACAATCATCAACAATCATCAACAACCAACAGTATATAAATACTAAGGATACATCTTTCCCTTCAATGTTTCAGAGCAGCATCATGGTGAGTTCTCTGGTACATCCATCCAATAATTTTGTCTAACTTACTAAATATTTCGAGCCAAACAAACCTGGTTAGACATATGGATCTTCCTGGGGACCAAACAATCCTTGTCTAGCTTACTAATCCTTTCAAGCCAAGCAATCCTAGCCATACATACTAAGCCCCCTAGAATCGACAGGCCTTGTCTAGCTTACTAACCCTTTCAGGTCAAACAAGCCTAGGAAGACATACCCTCATCTAGACTGAGCCACTCACTATTGCATCCATCATCCAACTATTGTCACTCCCTCATTAGAGATAGGTCCTTTCATACTACACCAAGCTTGTCTTGAAAGTATTCAAATTTTCAATGAGCCAGAGGCTTAGTCAATACATCTACTACTTGTTCTTCTAAAGGAACATAATTGAGCTTTACAACTCCCTTCTGAACCATATCTCAGATAAAATGATATATGATCTCAATGAGCTTTGTCTTATCATGAAACACGAGATTCTTCATCATCTTAATACAGCTATGACTATCACAAAGGATATTGGTGACATCTATATTTGCATCGAATAGTCATGCTAACATATTCGAATCCATATTGCTTCCCTACATGCTTAACATGCTGCAATGTATTCCGCCTCTGCCGTACTTAGTGAAATACTGGTCTGCTTAAAACTGAACCAAGAGATCATGCCTGATCCCATACTAAAACAACATCTTGATGTGCTCTTTCTATCTTTGGCACTTCCACCTAAATCTGAATCTACATATCCATGTAATTTGATCTCACCAGTAGATGCGTATCTGAGCCCATAATCTAAAGTTCCCTTTAGATACATCATCACATGTTTTTCCCCAATAAGGTGAATGTGTTTAGGATTCACCGTATACTGCTTTAAGGTGTTTACTGCAAAACATATATATGTTCTTGTATTGGTTAGGTACATCAATGAACCAATAATATGTCTATATAGAGTGGCATCAATAGCTTCTGAAGTATCGTAATTCAATAGCTTCAAACTTGTAGTCATTGGAGTGGCCATAGATTTACAATGTAACATTCCAAATCTCTTTAATATTTCTACAGTATATTTTCCTTGGTTTAGGAAAATCTCATCTAGATACTTCCATACTTCGAGACCTAGAAAGTAATAAACCATTCCAAGGTCTTTGATTTTGAATTATGTGGCAAGCTTCTTATTACATTCGATAATCAGATTATCTTCTTCTGTCAAGAAAAGATCATTTACATATAGTAACAAAATCATAATTCCATCATTATCGACCTTATAGTAGAGGTTGGATTCAGCTTTACTTTTAGTAAAGCCTAAGCTCATCAAAAATCCATCGATCCTTCCACACCATGCTATGGGTGTTTCCTTTAGTCCATGCAATGCCTTATTTAGTACATACATGAGTCTTCTGATAATTAATATCAAACCCTTGCGGTTGTTCATTATATACTTCTTCTTCAATCAAGCCATTTAGAAATTCCATCTTCACGTCCATTTGATGTAGCTTCCACTTCATGTTGGATTCCAAGGAAAGGATAGTTCTTATTGAGGTGTATCTAGCTACTGGTGCAAAGGTCTCTTCATAATCAATTCCCTCTTTCTGAGAGAATCCCCAGGCTACAAATCTTTCCTTGTATTTTTCTATACTTCCATCTGTTGAGTGTTTAGTTTTGAATATCCACTTGAAGGATACCACTGAATTTTCCTTCGGTCTTGGTACTACTTCCCATACATCATTCTTTATAATGGATTGGTATTCCTCGACCATTGCATCAACCCACTCTTTTTGTTTTATTGCTTCTTCAAAACAAGTTGGTTCTTTATCGACTAGATCACACATCAAAGCCATATAACTGGGGTATTTCTTTGGCTTCTTCCTCTCTCAGATGGTTCCTTCAGGAAAACCATGTCTTTTTGCTTCTTCAATTAATTCATGAGCCCAGGCAGGTTTTCTCTTTCAAGAAATCAACTCATTTGGTAAATATTCATTCTCTTCAGGTATTTGGACTTCTTCTTCATTTCTAACTGCTTTAGGACTTTCAACAGTTTTGGGAGCTTCATGCTCCTCTTCATCTTCCTTTTCTTTCTTTGATTTTTTGAATGTTGTATCTTTGTCAAATGTGAAATCTCTACTAAGTTCAATTTGACGGTATCTTGGGATATATATCCGTTAAGCTTTTGTTTGTTCACTATATCCTACAAAAAATCCCTTCTTTCATGAAGGATCTAACTTTGACCTCTTCTCATTGGGAATGTGAATGTACACAGGACAACCAAACATCTTTAGATGACTTATCTCTGGCTTTTCTTCGGAAAACATTTCTTCTGGAGTTTTGTTCCCAAGGAAATTATGGGAAATTATGTTCTGTACATATACTTTTGTTCTTGTTGCTTCATCCCACAGGTACATTGGAATATCTTGATCATGTATCATAGCTTTCACAGCTTCAATGATAGATCTATCCTTTCTTTCCACCACACCATTTTGTTGTGGATTGTAGGGAATTGTGAGCTCCCTCTTAATCCTAGCTTCTTTACAAAAATCATTAAATTCATTTGAAGTAAAATCTCCTCCATTATCTGACCTCAAAATATTTTATTTTCTTCTATGAAAGGATTTCTACTAGGACCTTAAACTCCTTGAATCTATCAAACACTTCATCCTTCTTTTTCAAGAAGCGTATCCAATTATTTCAGGAGTAGTCATCAATAAAAGAATCACAGTAAGAGCACCCACTTAATGAAGTGGTTTGTATTGGCCCGCATATATCTAAGTGAATAATATATAAGATCCCTTTTTCCTTACTATTACTTTTTGGAAATGGATTCTTAGTATTATTCCCTTGTGCACATCCATTGCACACTCCTTAATTCTCTATGTTAATTTCTGGTAAACCAGTTACCACCTTGCTTACAATTGAAAGGTATTTGTAGTGAGCATGAGCAAGCCTTTTGTGCCATAGATCACATGGGCTAATGGTATTGGTTGCTAATGCTGAATTTGTATGTCCCTTCAATTTGTAGAGTCCTCCTTCTTCAACTCCAATATCCACAGCATCATCCATAGTCTTACCTTTGGTCCACATGAGGACTTTTCCATCTACAAAGGCAAATCTGAATCCTTTCTTATATATGGTTGAAATGGAAAGAAGATTCTTCTTTAGTCCTAGGCCATATAGGACATATTTCATTTTCATAGGCTTTCAAGAATCCAACTTATAGGATGCTTCTCCTATTCCTCCAATGGGATATTGGGAATCATCTCCAACCATCACTTTGTGTGGAGATTCCTTTTGTTCAAGGAATGAGAGTGGATCCTTGAAACCAGTCATGTGCTTGGAGGAAACACTATCAATTAGCCAGGTATCATTCCTGGTGAGATTGATCCTGTTAGAGCAGAGATTAAAAAATATTCTTTATTGGAATCTGCATCCTTCTTTGCTTCCTCTTCTACTTCTCGAGCACTGTCTTCAGTAGCATGGACCTAAAACCTTCTCATCTTCTTGATTATTTCTTCTTTAATGGGAGATTTGATGGAAATGTGTCCCAACTTGTGGCAAGTGAAACACTCAAAATTTGAGAAGTCTCTATTGGGTCTTTTGAACCCTTGAGTCTTAGGAGGATGGTCATGACTCTTCCTTTTTCCTTTGGTGTGGGAAGTCAATTCTTGATTCTCATTGTCATTTAATTTTTTTTCTCTTCCTGCTATCCTTTCTTCTTCTTGGACACATTCTTCCCATAACTTCCGTAATTTGGTTATTTTCCTTCTTGAGAAAATTCCTTGGATAAAGGCTTCCCAATCTCTTGGAAGGCCATTTAAAGTTGTCATTACAATCTATGCTTCTTCAACCATGTAATCAATGGCTTCTAGATGATCCTTTATTTGAGTTACTCTTGTAAAGTAACCTTGCATAGTATTTGACTTTTGAGCTCTTACACTTTTGAGTTGATTCCTCAGGGTCATTTTCATGTTAATGTTTCTCCCTTCAAATAGACCTGATAGGGCATCAAACGTTTCTTTTGAAGTCTCCCTTGAGGATACTTGAGGAGTCAAGTTATCTATGATGGAATCAACTATGATCATTTTTTCTATGATCATATCTAGTGCTTGGACTTGGCTTCATATTATTCTAGTTCTTTGACTTCATGTTTCACAAACTTTTCTAGATCATTCTCTTGGAAGATGAGCATGATCCTATACTTACATGTTCTAAAGTTTTCAGCCCCTTCAAGATTTTCATCTAGCTTGGTATTCTTTGTAATATTTAGAAGACTAAGAACCTCAAATGGAAAAAGGTGGAAAGATACTTACTTGCAGAAAGAAGCTCCTAACTGAACTTCTACTGGATGTCCTAGGGTTTGAAGAAAAAACCCTAATTTTGCAGCTGGGATCACAGGTGGGGATGAATAGTGGAAAATATGCGCTTCCCTGGGGAGAAGTATACAGTAACTTCCTTTTTCTGAGATTGATGATGAAACCTCAGTAAAAGTGAAACCCTAGTTTGTCGTGGTAGTAGTAACATGTCCAAAATTGAAAATTCTTGGAATTCAGTTATGTTTCCACAGAAAGATGTGCTCTTCAGAGGTGAGTTGGCAGAGCCCTGTTTTCTGGTTGATCTATCAATGGATTTTTTTGGAACAACAAAATCTAGCTGTGAAGTGCTTCCTTTCAGGGTGGCTCTAATACCATGTTGAATTTTCTTAAATTTCTTAGATGATATCTCAAAAAAAATAGTCACTAGTAGATAAATGAAAGAACAACATGCACAGAAACACAAGAACACAAATATTTTACTCGGGTAAACCACATGGGATAAAACCCCACTAAAAATTCCTCAGTATAGAACTCAACCAGTGCAGTGTAAAACCTAGACAATTGCTTCTCTCTCCTTTCTAGCGCATTAATCCTTCTCTCTATTGCTAAGATAGCTTGAGTGAGTGAGTACAAATGAAGGGGAGTTCCTCCCTATTTATATTCTTTAGTTGAATTGACCTCTAACCTAGTAGGGTCGACTTCTCTAACTGACTAGGCCCACTAATCCAACTTGACACCACAAATAACATTTACTATATTGACACTTTGGTACTATTGACCTGAATTACATTCAGAGGTTTACATTGCTTCTTTCAATGACACTAACAAGACCAAACTCATCTCCTAAAGAAGGAATACAATACATATGGAATATCTTCCGAAGTTACAATAATTTAACAAGGAATACCCATGCTCGTAACAATGTCTCAATATAAAAATGGGGATCAAGGATCAAACAATGGGAGCCGATCAATACATAGATACAACTTGTAGTACATAATGGTGACCTCAATGGGATGTTGAATAAAAATACTAATGTGAAGAACTGTTACATAAGGACAATGGAATTCTCATGGAATGTAATATCACAACAACTGATGCTCTATTGGATCTAGAGGTGTACACAACTGTATGGACTCGATGACTGAGATTCAGAATCTATGAGGTACAATAAACAACATCAAGTACTATAGATACATGGAAACATGACACTGAGGGGATTTCGAACACTATCGCCAACATATCCCAGAAATAATAAGAGATATGAAACTATATGGGTCACAGAATAGACTCACCAATGTTCTAGAGTCGGGTGACAAACAGGGTCTTCGACCAAATAATTAAAGAACCAATACCTTGTACGAATCTCCATGATGCGATGATGGAGTTGAATTCAAGCACGTGAGAGAAATCCAACCCGAAAGGCACTAAGGACTCCTTTCAAGTGGTCCAAGGAACTCATCAATGAGGTGGATTAAACCATGATACAAGGACCTATGGGTTTATCATATGGAATAGATGTTTTAACATCGACAGATGGAGACCTACAACTAACAAGGAAATGAAGTTTCCTTGATAGAAGCACAAAGGGAACAACCAGAGATGTGGAACAATCAGGGTACTAAGACATTGAATGGGGATAAGGGGAATGGGAGTAGGGGGGACTCAAACTTCCTTTGTTTAGAGTATGACGATAGGACTAACCTGGTAGAAGATGATACTAACTCATGGGGAAGGGATCATAGCTGTGAAAATGGGGAGATAACTACAATGGGAAATACTTGGGGAAGTAACTGGACTAGTGATATCTAGGGGATCCAAGGGAGACTCATTATAGAGTACTCTAAACAAAGAAAACCTAATGGGGGGAAGCTACCATATTGTGAGGCCATATATAATATTTGCGGGCTCCTAGAGACACAGTTTTGAGCCTTCTTCATAGTTTAAGGAGCACGAAGAAGGGATTGAAGTATGCTCAATATGATACTATCTCATGGATTTTTGTCAAGACCGAGACGGTAAGCGCCTGATGGTGTTTTCATGTTTAGAGAGTCTGAAAATAGGAAGAAGACTCCAATGGTTCTCTTTTTCATACAATAGTCTCCTAAGCCCCGAAAAGGATAAAAGTGTACAATAGTAGAGCTCTCCTAGCTGAAAGGGGAAGAGGGACTTATTTTCCATAGGTAGTCTAACCAAGATGAAAAAGGTTAAACCTATACCGATTGGACGGTCATTCAAATACTTTTATGAGCATGAACGAAACCAAGTTTTCTCAATGATTTTTTCTTTATGATAGGGCTGGAAAAGAGATTAAATACAACCCATAAATTAGCTTTTTCGTAATTTACGGTCCCAATGTCTGATAAAGCATAGAAGGATACAAAGGGAAACATTCCTGGATGGAAGGTTCTAGGGTGCTCCTTTTCTTTAAATAGTCTACGTAGTCCAAAAAAAGGAGATAAAGGAGGCCACATAGACGCCCTTTTAAATACTTTAACGAGCATGAAAGGAAGCAAGTGTCCTCTACAGTCTTTTCATTCTTTTAGGAGTCAGAAAAGAGCTTAACAGAAACTTTTTAAAGGTCACTAAAGCAAGGAGGAAGTGTTTGATGTACCAAAAGGGGTGATGTCGTGAACATGGTTAATATGAGTAACAATGGAACACTAGTGGGGCCTCCTTGTGGGACAATGGATGGTGGTAAAATAAGGCCAAGGTTGTAGTATGGATGGAGCAGATGGCTTGTGAACATGCCAATACATACAAGGTTTGATTTGCGTGATGGTATGAAAATTGAGGTGACTCCAGGAAATGTCCTGGAAAATAAGTAGGGAGGGAGGAAATCTAGTAGGTCGTTTCTTCACCCGGGAGCTTTTTGCACAATGGTGGAAACTTCCTATCCTCATAGAGGACTATCCATACGTGAGCATGGTCTATTGGGGAGATCTGGAGATGCCTCGACCTATAAGACAAGTCTGGGGACCTGGAAGTATGTATACATGACTCTATGTGGTTTCAATCATATATAGTTTACTAGCATAGTGGTAGCTAGATCATACATGTGATAGATATTGATGACATACTATGTGCATGTGCAAATTTGGGACCGCACCCTCCAAGGGGTACCATCGATGCAAGGGTATGGTGGAGGGTTTAAATCCACCTACTCATTGGAAGAGGAGGAAACAGAGTGTGACATTGGACTCACTGTGGCTGGACGTGGAGTGACTATTGGAGGGGGTCACCAACGATGGGTGGTAGTACCTAGACGATGATCTGATCACTGCATGCTACAAGGATCCTATGGAGTGGATCTCTCTAATGAGGAGGATCATAGTTGCTGCTAAGTATGTCAGAGAAACAACACAATGTGACATGTCGATAGAGCAGGAGAGCTTCGATGAGGAGGAGGACACAGAGGAGGATGACTCAGACTAGCATCTTGTGATGCTGCCCCCCAATGCATTTAAGCATGGATTTTTTTGTATGATGTATATGATTGGACAATAAATCATGTGGTGCTACTCATCCTAGTTGTTGGTAGAAACACCAACACACATTCCATCAATATGGATCAACTCATGTGACAGGGCATAAATGACCTATGCAGTCGAGGCGAGATTAGGAGACCATCTACTTGCGTTGTTAGCAAAAACCAACATAGCAATGCAAGGTAGGATCCATCTAGAGAAGCCAAGGAAACAAACTGTGAGACTTGTGGTAAAAATGATGCAAAAACAAGAAAGAAAAACTATGATACAAGGGTACTCATGGTGAGTGACTTCAGGCATAGAACCTCTTGAGGTAGAGCCCATTGCGGGGATTCTTCAAGAGGTGACCGTTAGAGTCAGCAAGGAGATATGCCCCCTTATTGAGACATCTATGTATGACATGTTGGCCATAGCACATGGATTCAAACTTCCCTTTCCTAATCTTATAATGAGCTTGGTCTTAAATGAGGACTAGGTCCCCCTCGCTAAAGGTGCGTGGGTGGACGTGGGAACCATAGTGAGACTTCAACTGAATCTTAGATGCTTCAATCATTTGGAGAGTAGAGTGATGGTCCTCATTGGTTTGTTCATGCATAACTAGGTGGTTTTTGAACAGTGAAGTATCAAGTAGAATTTTCACGACAAGGAGGAGTGGCGAAATATGGAATTCAATGGGAAGAACTAATTACACACCATGGACTAAGTGAAATGGGGTAAAACTCGTGCCGGTTTCAAGAATCTCTTCAATTCCACGAAAGTGGTGCTGGGATAGATCAAGGGGATCTTCCGCAATTGATAAGGAGGAAGGACTACTCGAAGTAGAGATCGTATAAATGGTGTTATTTGTGTAATAGGAAGAGGTCGGAGGGTGTATCTCCCCAAGGACGGTTATTTCAAACTCACAATATTTCTTGCGAAGATCACTGAGAAGCAATCGGTAATCAAGTAAGTTTGGGAAATGGTGTGAATAATGACCATATATGCCACAAACTACACATGGTCATTACATTTGGAATAGAGACTTATGCGAAAGTTGTTTAGAGCAAGTGGATTATTCTAGTGATCGAAAATTTTCAATTATGGTAATTGAAACAAAACCCTGCATAGTAAAAATTTCATGTATGTAAATATTATTGTTGATATGTTTATTTTATTTAGAATTTAACTAGATTTAGAAATTGAAACTTCATACGTATCTTCAATGTTGCAACCCTTATTTTCTTGCTGCTTCTTTTCATTTATTGTGGCTGCAAAATTTTACTTTAGGGTTTAAATAGATCTATTGTTTTACACAATTACGATTTCACCTTTTAGGGAATTTAGATTTGTTGAATTTGTGAATATATATATATATATATATATATATATATACAAATCGTAGGGTAAGGTGGGGCCATTTTTTTCATTGAATCTGTAACCATGTTGGCCCTCTAAAGTTTATTTTATTCTCATTTTCATTTTTTTATTTTCTAAAAAAATGAATGCGTTGAAATCAATGTGTTTATGTTTCCAAAACGCATCTGTGTGCTTATCGTTATAGTGCACTGCTAATGACATGTGACACACAATGTTTTATCATTTTTTAGTTTATTGGTTGTTTATTATTGGCTCCTTTATACAAATATAGCACCGATAATGGCAGGAACATGCCATTTTTTTATTTCCATAAAATAATAAATAATTTTCAGTTGTTCACGATGCACTTGTGTTGGTATAAGGCATAAGTGCGTCTATGTATATATATGCACCAGTGTGTTTTGTTTGATAAAACACATCGATATCATACTTGTTTTTTGTTTTGAAGGTCTAATTTATTTGGATAATATGTTGATAGCTTATGTATTAAATAGTCTAGGTTGTTTATTGAAAAAAAGCATGGTATTAGTTCAATGAACAAAAACTTTAGTCAACATGATGGAATCACATCCAAGATTACAAATAAGACAAGTGGTTCTAATTAATTTATGTATTTAAATTAATTTATTTGAATTATTTGTAATTCTCATTTATATGTATTTGTTAATGTGTGATTTGTAGAGCCAAAACTGAGGAAGCTCGATAAGATTCTTACCAATCGAAGTCCAAAAGAGCATAAAACATTGATGGAAAAGTTACAGAGGGATGAATCAGGTGAATAAAAAAAAAGACAATATGAATTATTTCTTTAATGTACTTATGATTATTCACTAATATGTTTTAAATAATCTAATTCAAATATGTTGAATGTTATACAGGGACTCACAACAACAGAATTCAATGACATCATAATAATAATAAAATATGGAAGATGCAAATGATGACCAATTGGTCCTTAGCTCATCTAAAGTGGTGTTGGAAGTTATAAGGGGAGAAGAATTGTATAATACTACAAGGGATATATTGAAAAGAATGTACATATGTAGTTTTCGCTTACAATACAGAAACCAATCAAATGATTCAAAAAATTAGTTCATATGTAAACTACAAGAGGCGTTCCCAAATAAATGGTCAATGACACCTGTCAGACTTACAATAGAAAAAACATACCACAACAAAAAATAATCCTTGAAAAGTAATATTCCTAGAAATTTTTATGTAGAATATGTATGTTTAACTACTACAGAGCGTCATTCCTTCAATAATTTTAATTCTGCTATATTGTTTATTTTTCATACAAATAGAAAAATTGTTTAATGCAACCATTTTACATTTCTAGGAAGATTATGAAAATTCCAAAGGATGAACTCGATGATATGTGAAATGTGCAGTAGGTGTGTCCAAAAATGTGTACAAGGACATGGTAAAGGAAATATACATAATTTCATCACAAGACGACCCTGATCTCAACAACAACATGCTTCAAATGTATGAAACCATTTATTCTTTGGATTATGTAAATTCCATTAATTAATTCAACATTAAGTATTCATTTTCAATTTTTTGTTAATGCAGAAAAGAAACCAAAATGGAACCTAGTTAGCACAAAAATATAGGACGACAAGGGAAAAAGGGGTTGATAGCAAAGTTTGTGAGTATTTGTGATTTCCTTATAATAAATTAAGATTTTGTAGTTGTTTTTATTTTTAAATTTAACTTCTTTTTTTTCATTGTCAATCCTTGGATGTATTCAAACAATTGTTAACATATAAAGAGAAACCATCAGAAGAATTAATTGGCATTTAAGCAAGTATTTTGAGTATATGTTGGTGTATCAAAAATTAATTGTGGATTTTGTAACTATCTATATTGCTTTACTTTTTCCATTTTATAATTAATAAAACAACAAAAATCCTTTATATTAAATATATGATTAATTGTGACGAGGCATAAAACTTGCAGGAAACAAAGTATGAAGTGCAGCCAACAGAAGACTTGCTAATGGAAGGGATGAGATATTGTTTTTAAATTATGTATGTGATTCATGACTCAATTATTACTATGCAGATACGTTGCTTTTTCAATTTTGCATTCATGTATACTGTCTATTTTATTTTTCATTATCCTTGGAAATGTAGATACACTCACTACACTTTATTTTTATGTTTGTGGATGCTAGATTAAGAAGAGGAAAACAATTGATTCAATGAACAAAACATTCGTCCAATTAACCCAATTGATGCAAGTGGATCGAGTATTAATAATAGTTCCAGCGAAGAATGATGGTCCATATTTAATTTTGATGTTAATGCAAGATGTTGTAGCTTGTTGTATATTTTGAAATAATTGTCTGTGAAAATCAGACATTTTGTATAATAATGTATTGAACATACTATTCGAATTGAAAAACAACAAGTTACCAATAAGTGTAACAGTTACATTCATGTTGACATTTTGATTATTGTTATCTCTATGTTGTCCTATTTTGTTTGACAAAGACACTCTTATTGATGTATAATAAAATAAACTTTTTTATTCAATTGGATTCTTTAACGTTATTGCCAAATGTTACATGTGAAATGGTACAGAGGTAATTAATTGTATGGATAATTAAATATTACAAAATATGTTTGCATATATGATATAAGAAATTAATCTAAACAAATCAAATAATTAAAATTGAAATGAATAGTAGTATAAAAAAAATATTTCAATTTCAAATAAATAATGAAATTAAAAAAATAAAAGATATAATATATATATACTTCACTACAATGTCAGTAGTCGTCGTTCAAAGAAACATATGTATTTATTTTGATAATTAATTTTTCTCTAGTGCGTCTCCCCGAACATTAATAAAACTCACAAACACAATCATTAAAATTGAAACAAATAGTACTATAAAAATCTTTCAATTTAAGATCAACAATGGAATAAAATATATATATAATCTATATATTTGGCTGTAATGTCAGTAACCACTATTCGATGAATCATTTTTGGTTCTTGTAGTAATCAATGACGCATCAATGCGTCTTCATACGCCATCACTGGCGTGTTTTCATTTTTTCGCATTGGTGCATATCAATGGTTTGAACCAGTGCTTTATATGTGTTTAAGTGCCTCAATGCGTTTTTGTTGTTTAAATGCACCAAGCTATTTTGATAGATTGTAAGCACCAGTGTGTTACACTATTGAACACACATGTGCACTCATATCAATCAACCACGTCGACAAATATTAAAAATAAATTTTGTACGGTGTGTATGATGTGACATATTGCATCGGTGCGTTTGTTATGTAAGATAGCATCTATCCATATAATCTATACAAGAGCACTAGTATGGCATTGAAATTTGGTAATTTTCGATGCTTATTCTATTTGAATGCACTAATGCAGATACTTTACATCGTACATCACTGGTGTGTTGTGTTATGAAATGCACCAGTGTGCCTATTTTGAACTAAACACACCAATAAAAAAACCTCCGGCCTCCAAGTTTTTTTTAATTATAAAATATATCTGTTATGACCTCCATTAAAACATCCACTACCATTAGCAGAGGTTGTAGTAGAGATTTTTTAAACTTTCTTTGTTAATCTTGTAATACTAAAAGCCTCTTCTATGACCTCCTCTATAGGCTCTTTTCCTTGTAGTGTCACCTCTTACTCACCCACTCTCTTCCTCCCCTTGACTTGCCACACTTCCTCACCCCTTGATCTCATTCTCTTTCTCCATATACAAGTCCCCCCCTTTCTCCCTTCCCCCCTCCAAACATATAGCCAAGAGCACGTGCCTACATTATGAAAATATTCAATTCTCCTCTATTGTTCATTTCAAAGGTTCCAAGGCCATAAGACCTAGAAACATAGTGGCATGGGTACCCCCGCGAATTCATGTGCGGTGCTTCAAAGAATTGTTCATGGATTTGAATGCCTCAACAATAATTTTAGGGATAAATGCATGCTCCATTAACCATGTCAAAGGCCCTAAGGCCATAATACCTAGATACATAGTTCTATGTTAACCCTAAAAAGTCATCGACATTACTTTGAAGCATTTTTCATGGATTTGGATACCTCAAGGGTTTCTTTAGGGACACAAGTATGGTCTTATTCCCTAGAATGTGATTCCTAGGGCCCTAAGACACCTACATACTACTCAAAACCACCTAATGGCATCAACGTACACAATTATAGTCAAATGTTACTCTTAGGAGACCATGTGTGTTTGGTGTAGGAAACATTATTAGCCTTAGATGGAAAGAGGGATCATGGTTCAAGCTTCCTCCAATTACCATGGCTAAGGCCCCAAGGACATAAGACCTAAATACATAGCACCATGGATACCCTACAGAGTCAAGCATGGTGCTTAGATGCATTATTTATTCAACAGGATTCCTTAATAATTTCTTTAGAGATAAAATCATAGTCTTCTCCCCTGGAACACCATTCCCAAATCCATAAGACACCTACATAAGGTTATTAATTTCCTCTCATGACTCCATTTAAGGCCTTAAGACCCATCCCACTAAGAAAAAACTCTTGCTTGTGCCTATATCCATATTTTATGCCAAAGATCCACTTTGAAGGGTGTATGTTATGGTTCATCACCTTGGTCATTTCCCACTAGCTCAAAAATTTTATATTAGGCAACAATTCCCTCAATTTATTCTCCAGGTATGGTCCAACATACATCCCTAGTGCACAAAATCACATAACGCCACCCATATCCCACTTTAAGGATAATGATCTACTATACATTGCATGTATTTTGGTTTTGAGACTTGTTTATGGTATTTGGTCCCTAGACACTTCATATAGGGAATGAAGGTATTATCCCCCCCACACCCATTTTAACACCTTGAAATCCATCCATACTGCCCAAGGAATTATAGGATCCATCACACTCATATTGTACGCAAAACATCCCCTTTAAAGGGCTCATGTGATTGTTTAAGTCCTTGTTCATGGTGTAAGAGACATAGAGCTTCATTGGGAGCCTAATTAGATTTTTTCCCACCCCTTACAATAGCCATGTTCCTGAAACCTATCCTTCATTTAAAAAACATCATAAGAGTACCCAAATACCATTGAACACCAAATATCATTATTAGAGGGACTATGTAGTTTTTTGAGGTATCAATGATGACCTAAACATTATTGTCTATGTTTTTAAATAAGTTTTTTTTTTAATAAACATAAAATGTCAATGATATAATCATTTAGATATCTCCAAGACCTTTCCAAGGAGCTAAATAACTCCAAAATGGATACCTCGATAAGTGTTGGAATATATTATATTCCTTGGAAGTTAATAATGTCTTTATATTATGTCGAAAGTTGTCTACAATCTTATGTAAAAGAGTTATACATTTAACCCATAGTTATATGGTGGTGTATTTACTTGTGTAGAGTATTTGTCCATGGTATTGTATTAAGATATTTATTTTAGAGAATTATATTATCCCACATGCAATATGTGAGAGTAATTACTCCTCATCTCTTAGTATATAATAGGGTCAAGTGAGTCTCTACATAATTATGTATTCTTGATGTAGTAGTGGTACTATTGTGACACTGTTGTACATCATCTATATTCTTTGGGGTATTTGTGCTTTTCTCTCTTGTAAGATTGGAGAAGACTACCTTCCTGTGGATGTAACCCATTAGGGTGAACCATGTCTATCGATGTTTTCTTGTCCTTTTCTTTTCTTGTTCTTATATTTTATGATATGTTGTTGGTTGCTTAGATAGGTTAACTAGTTTATCTTGACTCTACTATTCTAACATGGTATTAGAGCGGATTGCTATGATCTAGTACCTTCTATAGCTTTAAATCATTAACGATTATCATTTTGGTATTGTCATTTTGTTGTAGGTTTGCTTTCTATCTGGTAGCCATTAGGCTTCTCTTCATATCTGGGCATATTTCTGCAAAAAAAAAATTTACCCTAACCCTAACTTGTTGTGTAATATTTTTGCAGATTTTTTTCAAGGGTTTCTTGATGTTTTTTCTGTAGATCTACATGATTTCGGGGCTCTCCTCAAGGAGAGCTTTCTTCCGATTATAAAAACATCAGTTATAAAAAAGGTTGTAACTTGGTCAGTTTTTACCGAAATTTTTATTATACCTATTTTTGGAATTGGAAACGCCATTCTGGATCCACCCATGCGACCAGAACATAAAACTGGGTATTTCTAGGTTTCCTTTCGGTAATAAAAACGACATTTATACAAAAGGGCCGTAACTTGGTCATTTCTTACCGGTTTTTTTAGTATAACCACGGTAAAGTAATTAAGTTTTCTGTTATTCATTTTTTGCATTTAGGTTTTGCTTCTAATCATGTTTATTAAGATATTATTTCTTGTTCTTTCTATATAATTGTCTCACATTTCTATATGGAAATATTGGCATCTTCTAAGGACATGGATTTCTAGTATTTTGTCATGATGATAGCTATAAACCATCTAATGCTTAATATTTTTTAAATATACTTAATAATTAATTTTTTATTTTCGTTGTTTTGTTTAAAAAAACAATTTTATAAGAACAATCTCATGTGTTGTCTAGTGATCATTATTTACTTTATTTATATGTTATTGCTAACCTTTGTGTAAAAGCAATTTCATTCTTTAATAAGTAATATCTTTATAATCATTATATGCTCTTGTTAATTAAATTCTTAAATAAAATTATTTTTTTAAATCTATGTGATATCATATTTTTTGGCTTGTCATAAGTTATTTAATTGGGATATAGTTTCTTTTTCATGTATTGCAAAGATTGTATCTAGTTCCTGTGCTATTTGTCTCTAACATTCCAATATGAAAGCATTGACATTTCGAGGGCATTTCATCTCTTGCATATTTACATAGTGTTAACAAGAAATGAACCTATGATTAAGACCATTAGTGACTTGTCATTTCATATTTTTTTATAAGTGATATCATGAGTTGATCATAATTTGCTATATGTTGATCATATTAAACACTTTGATTTATCTATATCTCATGTCATGTTTATTTCGATCATCTTTTACTCAATATTTATATGGCTTTGAACAATCTTTAAATCTTGAACTATTTATCATGAGCACCTTGTTCTTGTTGCAATGAGATTTCTATTCTTATGATTGTAAATGTTATCTTGTTCCTACTTGTCTCTAACATTCTTATATTGAAGCATTGACATTTTCAGGGCATTCATCTCTTGCATATTAACCTCATACTAATAAGAGGTGCACCTATGCTTCAGATTAGTTGCTTGATGACTAAATTTTCATATATTTAAGTGAAATCTTTGGCTCACGATTTATAGGTTGTGGCTGACACTTAATGTGTAAAAGTAACTTCCTTTTCCTTAATGAGCAAGTTAATCTTTTATTTGATCATATTATGTTGACATTCCTTTATATGATGTTTACTAACCTTTGGTATATTAGCATTTTCATTTATGTATGAGCAATTTTGTTTTATGATCTTTATATGCTTTAATCTTGAAATTTCTTGTGCAGATAAGTTCTATGTTTAGGCTTTCACGTTATTCCAAAAGTAATGAAGCACCATCTTCTACTGTTAAAGTCATGATGTTCATCTGTATGATATCATTTTCGATGTATAGACCATTGGGGTCTTGTTTCTTTGATGTTTGAGATCTTCTACATATATTTATATTGCACCTTGATTGGAAGAATGTCTGCTATTCGCATGTGTATTGGCCATCTGAGTTTCTTTGTACATTGTTGTGGTGTTCTTAGCCACATGTTCTGTTGTATCGACCATTAGAAGGTATCTGTACACTCGTGTGGATGTTATATCATAGTTATTCAACTATCATGTATGGTTGTGATGATTCTTGTGGTGATATGGACATCTTGCGATTGGATTACGTCACATGTTCTCGGCATTTTACTATTGGGTCTTTCATCGTACAACCTGGTTCGTGTGCACTTTCATGATTCAGTGAGAAGCAGTTGTTCATCGTCAAATTCCATCAGCTGAAGTGTTTTTCCTTTTTAGCTTTGGTTGTTCTGGAATTTGTCATCAAGGGAGAGCAGTAATGACTCCTTCCTTCCTTAGTGTTAGTGTGGGCCCTTCTCCCCGCCATTATTAAGGGGGAGTGTTGGAATATATTATACTCCTTGGAAGGTAATAATGTCTTTGTATTATGTCGGAAGTTGTCTACAATCTTATGTAAAAGAGTAATACATTTAACCCATAGCTATATGGTGGTGTATTTACTTGTGTAGAGTATTTTTCCATGGTATTGTATTGAGAGATGTTATTTTGGAGAATTATATTATCCCACATGCAATATGTGAGAGTAATTCCTCCTCGTCTCTTAGTGTATAATAGTGTCAAGTGAGTCTCTACATAATTATGTATTCTTGATGTAGCAGTGGTACTATTGTGACATTGTTGTACATCATGTATATTCTTTGGGGTATTTGTGCTTTGCTCTCTTGTAAAATTGGAGAAGACATTCTGGAGATAATAGAAGACTTCCTTCTCGTGGATGTAACCCATTAGGGTGAACCACGTATATCGATGTTCTATTGTCTTTTTCTTTTCATGTTCTTATCTTTTATGATATGTTGTTGGTTGCTTAGATAGATTAACTAGTTTAGCTTGACTCTACTATTCTAACAGTAAGTAGTTATGGCCAAAATACTAAAGTGTATTTTTTTTTAATTATGAAAGTGTGTACACACTTTTAGAACACGTGTGTGCATTTTTAAAGCTCAATTTCATAAGTGAGAGAATTGCTTGTTTGTTATCTAGGTTGATTCATATTTAGGTTCGGGATGACAAACCTAGTGCTTTGGACTACAGATTCATAAAAACTTCTCATTTTCAAGGTACCTCCCTGTGTCTTTGTTTGACATTATTTTTCTATAGGCTAGACAAATATGTTGTCAATAAATTATACTCATATAGGGTCGATTGTGTAGATTACATATATATACTTTTTTTAAATAACATTATTTCTATTTTTAATATATTTTTTGCTTGGTATATAAAAAGCATACATTTTTTCTGGTATAACTTTTTTCTCTTCTTAAGCATTTTCTATCAAAATTATCCAGTGCACTAGAACACATTGAGACTTATGACCTTAAAACAAAATATTGTTTGATAATATTAAGACCCTTTAGGCTCCAATAACAAAAGGCCTTGTCATTTCAATAATAGAATGGATTTTGTAATTCAAAATATATATATAATCAATAATATAAATTTTGAAAACAATTTCATGCACTAGATCAATGTGTTATTATAGTGAAATTCCATTCTTTAGGTAGTACAAGGTTGCACTAGAAAATACATATACATTATATTTTTCATGAAATTTAACATATCAATGTTGGGAGAATATAAATTTCACCTAATTATACACAATTTCTATAAATAAAAGTTATATATTTGGAAAGCTAATTTATTTTCCTACATTTCATCTTTTTACATCATATTGCAATTCTTTGTGGAAATATCTCGAATCATCCCTCCAAGTTAACACATTACTATTTTTTGAGGTTTGCATCGCCACTAACTTGTCATGAAAGACCAATAGTAGCTTGCACGATCTATGGTCTGCAACCAAAAGAGTTCTACATATTTGAAGGGGACTCAAGATTGTGGACACAAGTATTTTAAAGTGGATGACTTTAACGTGATTAGGTATTTGGATTCAGAATTTGACGGCGATAAATAGAGTGGTGTTTCTACTTCAAGTTACCTCACGAATCTTGGATCGGTAGTTGTCTCTTAGAGATCACACAAACAGTTAATTGCCGCAGGTGGGCTCATCCTTCTAGCGAGTATTTTTCTCGATTTTTCTGCAGTTATTTCTCAACTGTAGGCTCTGTCTCTGGCGGTCACTTTCCTCTGCTCCATGATAAACAGGATCTTGTTTGTATGGGGTACATGGACATTTTTTCTGCTATGTTTTGATGTTTCAAAACTGTAAATGGTTTGAAAATGATGGCGATTTCTAAATTTTTTTGTTGATGGGGTTTATATGCTCTCGAGGGATTGAACACATAGTTTGTCATATGATGTTGTGATCTGTTGACTTGAGTTTCTATTAATTCGCTGGTCAAGTATGTTGATCTTATGTATTTACTAATTGTTTTTAGACACAGCAGCATTATATAATATTAAGCTTGTCTTTTCCACTGTGAAAAAAAAAGGCCATAAAAAGATTTATGTCTGCCCTCCTACAATCATTTCCTCAGTTACTCCAATATCCAAAGACAGCCCACCACATTCCCTGCTAAATTTTGTTCACGGTTTTTGATGAACAATGTCGGGCTGGTATCCGATGCTGATTTTGATTATGAACAAACCACTAACAATGACCTCTTTCAAGGAATTAAATTATTCCTAGACTTCATAAGTAGACGAATATCATTATCTTATAATGAGAATCAACATCTTTACCTGATATCTGGGTATCAAACTTCAATAATTTGGGTCAAACTTTAATAAGTTGGGTTATGGGTTGTGAGTCCTTTCTCCGTTGGTCTGGACTCAATTTACATGGAGGATAGTGCCCTTTTATCGTAGTCATTTTAAAGGTATAAGTATTTCTAAACACATTTTAAACTACATTTCACATAAAGTGATTATGACAATATTGACTATATAAGAAGTATGTAATAATCATTATTATATATGATTGAAAATAAGAAAAATTGAAATCTTTTTATTAATATGATTTTTAAGTATTTGATATGATTTATGTAGGAGTGGTAATAGTTATAGTACATAATTCAAGTACAATGATGAATACAAATACAATTTAATAAGGAAAAAATTCAATAGAAATAAAATACAAGAAGTAGATTCATTACATATATAATAGTTTTAATAATATATTGAATAAAACCATTAAATATTAAACACAAAAAATTTACTAATTCTTTTTAAACATAATATTTAATATATAGATATATATGAAATCTCAATGTAAAAAGTGTGAGAGAAACATAATTTAGTTATTTAAAATTATTTTAATAAGAAAATAAAAATGTAATTACCACTACTTACCGAAAAAAATCTAAATTAATTAATTAATATTTGAATAAATTTTTAAATATTCAATTGAATAAAACCATTAAATATTAAACACAAAAAATTTACTAATTCTTTTTAAACATAATATTTAATATATATATATGAAATCTCAATGTAAAAAGTGTGAGAGAAGCATGCTTTAGTTATTTAAAATTATTTTAATAAGAAAATAAAAATGTAGCTGCCATTACTTACCAAAAAAAATCTAAATTAATTAATTAATATTTGAATAAATTGTTAAATATTCAATTGAAAAATATTTATATTTTATAATGTTTACCGGGCATTAGACTGCTCCGTCTCCCTCCGTCAACGTCTCTGTCTCCGTCAGTCCCCATCTCAGCGAGGCCCCTTCACTGAATCCCACGGGATCCCCGCATATCCGTCATCTTAGCAATCGCCTCAAGGTCCTCCCTTACAGCCCCGTCGTCCCATCGACATCCTCCCTCCGCAACCTCGCATTTACTCCACCACCCTAGCTCCTCCACCCTCTCCACTGTGCTCCCAACTCCCCTTCTCCGAAAACTAGACTCTTCGAAAACCCTGTTGCATCTAACTTACTCCCTTTCTTCGAAAACCAGACTCTTCAAAAACCCTGTTGCATCCGACGTACCCCGACAAGAAGTGGAGCAGCTACTGCTCACAGGTCGTGTCCCGTGGTTTATCTATTTGCCGTTGATCTATTTGTAGAGGTAATCTTTTGTTTCTTCTTCACATGCATCTGACATAAAAAAAGAAACCATTTTTTTTTTATAAAGGGAGTGGGTGATGAATTGTCCAAGAACACGGAAACAACTTGTTCCACTTTTACCCGACTCTTTTGAATTTTGCGAGAGGCCATTTTTCAAATCAATGGCAAGTTTTTTTTGTAGTTTTTAGCCTATTTTACCATGAAGCTTGGATTTACATATTCCATTAAAAAAAACCAATATCAAGCATGACTTTCACGTTGCTATAATTTATGGCCAAACCCCTTTACAGAGGGGGCTCCTTTCATCTTCTGCGTTCTTGTTAGCCTGGACCAAGGTGGCGAGTAGTCTACCGAAGAAATCGATTTTGTGTTAATACATTCGTTTTTACTTATGCGTATATCTTCTAGTGTTGCAGGTTTAATTTTTTTGGTTTTTTCCTCTTTTTTTCATTGGTCAACTATAGGAACCAGTTTGAATTCAGTCTATGTGAAAGGAAATCACAAACTAAAACAAATTTCTCGTTGCCAAAGGAGCACGATTCATGACAAGGTATCCTTTCCATATATATAAAAATAATTTATAATGCGAGCATGTTTCCCTGCTCAATTTATGTTTAAAAACCAAAATTTGATGGATTAGAAAATGATATATAAATCTTAAAATTTGAATTTTTAAAAAACTGTCAAAATCATAAAATTGTAATTGGTATCTGTTGGATCTGAGATCCACGGAGAAAATAATACACAAAAGATATTAACAGAAATACATAAATGAACACAAAGGTTTACTGTGGTAAAACCCATGAGAGGGAAACATCCACAGAGCAATGGTATCAGTCTTCCTTATTATTCAATGAATGAAGATTATAATAGCTTACAACTCTCTGACACTTCTCTACAAGAATACAAGAAATATATACATTTCTTTCACGGTTACTCTTAACTGAACAAACTAAATTAATTCAGTAAGTTCGTTATGCAGCCGCCGAGAGAACGGTTGTTACATGTTTCCAACAATCTCCACCTTGACAACAATTTACTTGATACCTTGCTCATTGCTCTATTCATCACCTTTCCTGCAAGCCTAGAGAAGCTAGCCACCGTCGTAGCTTCTCTAAAGTAAACGGCTTCGTGAACATGTATGCACTAAATTTTTTTTGTGAACCTTTTCAAGAACCACTCCACCTTCATCAACAACATGTCTAACAAAATGGTATTTTATGAGAATATGCTTTGTCTTACTGTGATAAGCTGGATTTTTAGCCAACTGAATAGCACTTTGACTATCACAAATTTTTTTTATAGTGTTCTAAACTTTTCCTAACTCCCCACAAACCTTTTAACCAGACTGCCTCTTTGCAAGCATGTGAAGCAGCTATATATTCTACTTCTGTAGTGGATAAAGCAACAATATTATGAAGCTTTGACATCCAACTAATAGCTCTACCTGCAAGAGTAAAGACATAACCTGAAGTGGACCTCCTCTTGTCCAAATAACCTGCAAAATCAGAATCAACATAACCATAGACTTCATCACTACAACCATCAAAAGTGATACAATAGTTGCTTGTTCCTGTCAAATACTGAAGCACCCATTTCACTGTTTCCCAATGCTCTTTTCCTATATTTTCCATGTATCTATTGACAACACCAACTGCATGTGAAATATCCGGTCTTGTACTTATCATCGCATACATTAGACTTCCTACTTCATTAGCATATGGTATATGAGACATATACTGCTTTTCTTCATCATTTTTAGGACTCAAACCTGAAGAAAGATTGAAATGAGAAGCTAAAGGGATATTAACAAGTTTCACCTTATTCATACCGAATCTATGAAGTATTTTCTCCACATACTTCTTTCGTGATAACCACATCTTGCCATTTTTCCTGTCTCTATGTATCTGCATGCCCAAGATCCGATTTGCTGCTCCTAGATCCTTCATATCAAATGTCCTAGCCAACTGAGCCTTTAAACTGCTGATTTCAAACATGTTTTTGCTTGCAACAAGCATATCACCAACATATAACACCAAAATAATGAACATGTCATTTTCCAACTTTTTAAAGTACACACAATAATCATACTTACTCCTGGAAAAATTCTGACTCACCATGAAAGAATCAAATTTCTTGTACCATTGCCTCAGGCCATACAATGAATTTCTGAGCTTTCAAACAAACCTCTTGTTGCGATTCTGAACGAACCCTTCTGGTTGTTCCATGAAAAATTCCTCATCTAAATCCCCATGTAAGAAAGTTGTTTTGACATCTAGCTACTCTAACTCCAAATCATACGAGGAAACTAGTGCTAACAAAATTCTGATAGAAACAAGTTTTACAACTGGTGAAAAAATATCATGAAAGTCAATACCTTCTTTCTAAGAAAACCCTTGTGCAACCAGTCTCGCTTTGTACTTCGATACAGTGTCATCAGCTCCTTTCTTCAGTTTGTACACCCATTTGCATCCAACCACTTTCCTACTCTCCGGAATTTCCACAAGATCCCATGTCTTGTTCTTTTCCAAATAATCCATTTCTTCTTTCAATGCAAATTTCCATTTGTCACTGTCAGACACTTTCAATGCTTCCTGATAACTGTCAGGTTCTCCTTCATTAGAAATGAAAGCAACATATGTGACAAAATCATCATACCTCTTTGGCAAAGTTATGTCCCGTGTAGATCTCCGTAGAGATTGTTGTGGTATCTCCTCTATTTCTGTCTGCTCATCATCCTCTTCCTAAGGAGTGTCCACATGAATATCCTCTTCCTAGACATCCTCATGATTCCCCTTTGTAGATGACTGAGTATCAAACTGAACTTGTTGAAATTGTGGTACATTAGCCTGTTTCAAATCACTACTCACATCTAAATTTGATAGAGAAAGTTCATTAAATGTTACAACTCTGTTTATGATGATTTTGTGGATAGTAGGATTCCACAATCTATATCCCTTAACACCCTCACCATAGCCAACAAAGATTAATTTTCTTGATTTAGGATCTAGTTTGGACCGCTCATTTTTTGGAATAAGAGCATATGCTTCACAACCAAATACTCTCAAATTAGAATAATCACATTTTTGACCTGTCCATAACTCTTCCGAAATTTTGTATGTTTTCTAGATTTAAATTTTTGTTTAGCTTGTTTACTATAAACAAAATTCTCACAAAACTTCAAATCTACAGATTTTAAACTAGGAAGCAACTTCCGATCAGCAAGTACCTTCATTCCTCTTTTGCTAATATGACCTAACCGTTGATACCATAGATGAGTGAAGTTTGCTTCATTAACTGATGCTACTATTGCTTGATCGATTTTCGTTCTCCCTTCAAGTTTATACAGGTTCTCAACTCTGTTTTCCTTCATAACAACCAAGATACCTTTCGATATCTTCATAACTCCACCTTGAACTGCAAATTTGTAACCAGCATCATCAAGAACTCCCATTGATATCAAGTTCTTTCTTAGTTTAGGTACATGTCTCACATATGTTAGAGTCCTAACAATCCCATCATACATTTTAATTTTGATACTCCCTATCCCAACAGTTTTACATGTAACATTATTTCACATATAAACTATACCCTCATCTACAGATTGGTATGTGTGAAACCAACTTCTATGAAGACACATGTGATGAGATGCTCCAGAATCAACTAACCAACCATAATGATATTTTGAGACATTAAAAGTAATTAATACCTCATCAATCATACCTGAATCATTTTTTGCTATGTTTGCCTCATTTGTAGAATTCTCCTCCCTAGAAGCTTGGTTGTGTTTCCAGCAGTCTTTCTTGAGATGTCCTGCTTTATTGCAAAACCAACACTTCAATTTACTCTTTTTTCCCTTCGACTTTGATCTTGATGTACCCCTTGAATGTTGTCCTCTTTCACTGGTTCTTCCCCTGGCTATCATTACTTCTAATGTCAAGTTTTCAATACTGGATTTATTTCGAGTTTCCTCAAAAATTAAGGCTCCCACAACATCATCAAAGGTAATAGACTCAATAGAACTAAAACTGATAGAGGTTACAAAATGTTCCCATGACTCAAGAAGAGAGCACAACATTAAAATCGCCTTGTCTTCAAAACTAATAATATCTTCCATACTAGACAATTGACAAACAAGAGTATTGAACGCATTCAAGTGATCAAAAAATTTTGTACCTTCTTTCATACGCAAGGTAAATAAATGCCGCTTTAGGAGGATTTTATTTGTCAAGGATTTAGTCATATAGAGACTTTCTAGTTTTGTCCAGAGACCTGCAGGTGTAGTTACAGACACAATATTAAATAAAGCATCATCGGCCAAGCATAATCGAATAGCACTCAGAGCTTTTTCATCTATCTCATTCCAGTCTTCATTGGACATATCATAGGGTTTCTTGGTTTTCCATACCAGTGCCTTCACCACTCCTTGTTGTATCAGCATATCCCTCATCTTGACCTTACATAACTCGAAATTGTTGCTCCCATTGAATTTTCCAATTTCAAATATAAAACTATGTGTTTTTGCCATTTTCTTAAAAAAAATTAATGAACCAATTTCAGCCTTCCAATATATTCTAGAAAAACAATTTCTCGGAAATTTATTCTAAACTTCCAATAAAAAACTCAGTTTTTTTTTTATTATTATACAAACTTCCACCATTTCTATTCCAAACGAAAACTTCCAACAAATAAAAATAATGAATTTTATTTTACTCAGAAATTTATTCTTAGTCACTCTCAAAAAAAAAATGCAGCAAGCTTGCATAGGCTAGCATTCACACTGAACTTCCAATAAATAAAATAACACATGTAAATTTTTTATTTTACCATTCTCCAAAAGCTACCACTCTCCAAACCACAAACACAACATCAAATAAAAAATTCCAGAGTCCAAACACCAGACTCCTCCAACGGCGACCTCCAGTGAGCTTTCTTCTCCACACTAGCTAACAACGATTCTCTTCTCGACAGCTCTCTATATGTGTAGAAGCAATCTGCGTTCTACTCTCTTTCAGGCAATTGTCGTTACTCCACACGATCCAGCGTGAGGCACGTTCCTTCACAGCTAGTTTGCAGACAAAACTTGTTCACGGTTTTCATTCTTCAGAAATGATTCCAGGTGCTGTCACCTACACGCTCAGCAGTCAATGGGTTCCAGGCAAAGCTTCACGCTCAACACACGGTCTCTTTCAGCACTCAGGCTCTTATGCCACTTTTTGGATCTGAGATCCACAGAGAAAATAATACACAAAAGATATTAACAGAAATACATAAATGAACACAAAGGTTTATTGTGGTAAAACCCCCAAGAGGGAAACATCCACGGTGCAATGGTATCGGTCTTCCTTATTATTCAATGAATGAAGATTACAACAGCTTACAACTCTCTGACACTTCTTTACAAGAATACAAGAAATATATACATTTCTTTCACGGTTACTCTTAACTAAACAAACTAAATTAATTCGGTAAGTTCTTTATGTAGCCACCGAGAGAACGGTTGTCACTCATTTCCAACAATATCTACACAAGATTGACAATGATTCAAGGTTGATGTTGTTCTCGACATGAATATGCAACTGTTGTTGTTAATTGTTGTTGTTATCCATGAAGAATAGAATAATTATATGAGAGAAGAGACAATATAAGAGTAAAAGGGGAAAACAATATACCACAAGTATTGCATATTAAAATTAATATGGAGAGTGGAAAAAATATATATGTAATGGCTTTAATGGTGATGGTAGATGATAAGTCCTTGAGATTCACAAGTATCCATGTGAGTTTCATATGGACACATGGGACTTAGTCACATCAGATCTTATTCGAGTGTAGAAGGAAGTTATCCTTAAACAAACATTAATCATTATAAGGGCACATCGACATAGAAATATTTAAGTTATTCTTAAATCTATGTATCCTAAATCTATCATCTATTGGAGATATATCACTCTATTGGATAATCATGCATACATATCTTGGCTAAAAAATTCCTCTATAGTGATGATACATCCAGAGATTATAGTCCTTGTTTATCAATATTGATATTGAAAATGAATATGATAGAGTTGAGTGGAGACCAGTTCTCATTATGCTCTAAGCTCTAAGTTTTAGCTATTTTTCTCTAAATGTCATGGAACCTCTAAGTTTTAGCTATTTTTCTTTAAATGTCATGGAACCTCTTTTAGTGTATGCGACAACATGCTTCTTCATCTAGCATGCAAAATAAGAGGAAAATGACTTATTCAAGTGAATTGGGTATGGTTTCTCTTTAAATATAATGCTATATACTACCTGAAGCTTCCTTTTAAATATATATCTGAGCCCAGATTTTACCAGCCTCAGTTTCAACAACCAGCCTCTCCGCTTTTTTTATTTCGCCTTTCTATCGACCAACCAACCCCCTCCTCCTACTTGGGTTCTATTTGGAGCATTGCATATACAATGTTATATATTAATATGGTTGTTGAGGCTCCAGGCTATCTACTCCAACATAGATTCTTGCAAATTTTTATTAAGTACATTCATGTGCAAGATAGATACTCGCATCTCCACATGTTAAGGACATGGATGGACTTTATCTTTGCATATTCTCTCTAAACATGTCTCTAACAAACTAGTGCTCATAAACTACTAAGTTTGGAGCTAACATTGCGTTGAACACAAAAGGGCTTGCTCCCTTCTTATCTAAGCACCATTAGTGCCTTCATACCTTTTTATTTTCTATAATGTCAGCACAAAAAAATGAAATGAGCTTTTTCATTTTGATGATGGGTAACTTCAATGTTCCTATGGGAATGTTGGTGATCACTTCAAACCAAAGTTAGTAACTTGATCATGGTACCATCAAGAATTCCCAGAGGAAGAAGGATGTGGGCATGCTAAGGATTATCAATGAGGTTAGGCTAATAAGCAAGATATAGTGGATCAAGAAATAATGAAGAAAAAATGTAACAAAGTTTGCCCAAGTTAGTCCTAGAGTCCATTCACGTGTCATTCATGAATGGATTTGACCTTGGATAGTCATCCTTAGAAAAAGATAAAAAGGTAACCCAACTTAACAATGTGTGAAGTTTTGTAGGTCAAAGAAACCAGGTGAAAATCAACCTTAATTCAAAAGGCCATTTTTAGATTAATGACTTCATGGAGTCAATGAATTCTATGTGAATTTTATTAATTCTTTTGATTTACAATCAACATATGTAAGAATTAAAGGGTATGTAGATAGTAAAAAAAGGAAAATAAATGTCATATTTTGTTAATACTTCTTGACCCTCCATATTTATACTTGTTTTAAACATTTTGTAATTTTCTTATTATAACTTATCTTCATATGTTATGAAAAAAGCCACTTTTAGTTATTCTTTTATACCCTTGCATATATGAGCTTGGATGTGGACTATTCCCTCCTATCCTAAATCTCTTTGTCCTTAATTTGTGAATTATAGCATTTCATCATCTTGACTATTCTCTTATTATTTAAATATTATTACTCACTTATCTTTTGCCAAATAACATTTGATTTGAAGCATTGAGTCCTTTATTTTTTTGGTACTATTCTTGGATGGTTATGGGTTCTAGTTAGTTACTTGAATTAGTAGTTGATTGTTTGTACTTATGATGTGTGGCCAACTTGTTTTATTTTAGATTACTAGTTTTATAATGGAAATATACTATTCTCACTTATGATGTGTGACTAACTTGTCCTTGTTTTAAATCACTAGTTTTATGCTAAAGAAGTGTTTTCAATTGTTATATCCTTTGGTCTTTGTGAGGAAGATACAAGGATCTCAAATAGGTGCATTTATGATGAAAATGGTGGACTTTGTCCCTATTATCGATTGCATTACCAACCTCTTAGTTAACACCCCTGACCAATATTAGTTAAGATACATTTTATACCATACATAAAGTTAAGGGAGTTATGGTAGGAATGATCATCTTAATGTTTTGAAGAATAATAGAAATTAATTTTCACTTTTTAAAATGTTAGATATTGAATATATAATCTTAGTTTAAATGTAAAGTTTTAGGCATTGAATTAATTAATAAATTGCTGGTGTGAAAATTTCCTAATATTTTAACAAAGTTAAAGTAACTTTGTTAAAATATGAGGAAATTTTAACACCTGTCATCTTGAATTATCAATCAAAATAACTTCTTTCTTTATTTCTTATGCTTTTTATATTACATTACATTTCAATTAAATTTCTAAATGCATCTTATAGATTTTGTGAACTTACTTACGTATGAAAAGCTTTGTTGCTTGCATGTCTCCACCATACAAATTGCTAATGTGTTTGCATATTGTTTTATAGGCAACCCTAAAACATGGGAAAGAGAGGAAAATGGGAGGTTATCATGGATCTTGAGGTGAAAGACCCCAAAAACATGATAATGTTTTGTAGTAGAGACCTAGTTTGGTTTGAAATACATCGAGAAAACAAGAGCATTGATCGTATTTCTTTAATCCCTTCAAGTAGAGCTCCCAATTTTATCAAAGGGGAGGGAGAAAACCCCAATGCTCCATGTACTTTTGTATGAAAACAAAGCAAACAACTAGGAAAAAGGGGTAGTGTCACCTTGCAATATGAACTATAAGTATTATCAAAAGTGCATTGTATTAGCATTGAGACCACATTTATCATTCATTGTATTTACTAACGCTCTAAAATTTTCTATGTAGTTATCATTGTTCATATGGTCCCGAGGACAAACGAAGAGAGCAGTCGACTAAACAAAAGACTCCATTTGCAAAGAAGAGGGGTTTCCAATGCCATTTCATTGTGAAGGTTATGGTTCAAAGTCCTAACATAGAAATACTAACATACAATATGTATGAACATGAAGACAAGCAAGGATGGCCTTGTCATGGCCAACTTGACACTTCAGGTAATGCTAGAACATTGCATAAGCTAAAGCTTTCGAGGGACATTGTTTCATATGTGGAGAGTTGTTACTTTTTGGGAGTTCCTCCTGATTTAGTTTATAAAATGCACATCAAGAGACTTGTTGACATAGATGCGGAAACCCGAGATAGGGATTTTTTCCTATCTAGGAAAGATATTATACTCTATTATTTGATATTCAAAATATTGAATAAAAATAACAATTCGATATCAATTGAAGGGGATAGCTGGGATTTGTTTTATTTATTGTATTTACACACAAATAAAAGGAATGAAGGAACACTAGTTACCTTTTTTTTCACTAAGAAGAATACTTTGTTATTTGATATTCAAAATATTGAATAAAAATAACAATGGGATATCAATTCAAGACTGGAAGTTACATAAAGAAGATACCCATTTAGTTATTCCTTGAAGAGTGAGTTAGGAAATTTAACGTAACGTTGGCTAGCCCCATCAAATATACCTGGTATAGAAAGAAACGTTGGTTTCCCTTGCATATCCCTATGCCTTGGACTGGTGCCACAGTTGTGGAGTGTTGCACATCTACACACATCAACCAAATACAAGTTAAAGAGTGTGAATGCCTCAGGAAAATGTAATTGACAAAGTGTTAATAAAGTAGCATTGTCTAAACCTTGTAGATCGCCAGATATAGAATTGTCCATTATGTGGTCATGTTGGAACTCCTCATGGCTTCGAATTGATTCCACGGTTGTGGATTGTTGCACCTATACAAACATGAACACACCACATACATATGAAACATAAAATAATTCAAATAAATTTCTATCACAATGTATGAAAAGTATAATGAAATGCACCTAGCATGTCAGAAAAAGATTGATGTTGTTGCATCTCCCTTTGGCTTTGGATTGACGCAATTGTTGTGGATTGTTGCACCTCTACCAATAAAAACACACCACCTGTTAAAGAATGACAATGACTAAATACACTAATCTATAACCCATTACTCATTCGAATCTATGAAACTAACCTGAGTCCATAGGCAATGCATTCTTTGCTCAAGGAGGCCCCCTCTCTTTGAGGTATTGAAACTGAAACGGTTCATATTCAGATGCATGGATATTCAAATCAATTTCCAAACCATTGTTTTGTTTTTTCCTTCTTTGTTTCTTTGTAGGGATAAGGAAACTATTCTTTCTCTTCAAAGACGAATCAAGAGCATCTAACCCAAATGTGAAGTCAAAATCCATGATATGTAAATTGTTGGCCTCATCTGACATTTTTTTAACCATTTCAGTCAGTTGCTTGTTCTTGCTCAAAGTAGTAGGGGGGGTGTTTTGAATCAACTGCAAGAAGCTAAACAACTCCTCTCTAGCCAAATTAAGAGC
Source organism: Pseudotsuga menziesii (assembly GCA_001517045.1). NCBI lineage: Eukaryota > Viridiplantae > Streptophyta > Pinopsida > Pinales > Pinaceae > Pseudotsuga > Pseudotsuga menziesii. The sequence continues at coordinate 6,577 of LPNX010963513.1, read as the reverse complement.
ATCAACATCTGCATCAATACTGTCAGTGACCATAACAGTGGTGTCAGTGTCTACATTGAGGTTTTGAGGCTCTACACATATTTCAGGGGGGTCGTTGAAAGTATTAGCCAATGCATCTTGATGAAGTAATGGGTATGAGTCACTTGAGTGGAAAAATAACTAGTTTACTTTTATGGCATGCTTGCAGATATTCCCATGAATAGACCATGGGCATTCACACACTATAAAATTTGTGGTATACTGGTTGACAAGGTATTCCTTATCACGATTTGTTTGGCTTCTCACCCAATAAGCATGCGGTGTGCTCTCACGAGGAAAACAATCAATATCCAGAATTCTTCTAGCTCTTTCCATTGATGATTCAACTTGTTTTTCTCTCCTATAATTATTTAGGTATCCTTCTTTCAAAATTTCCTTGTACTGATAGCAAGGTTCAACCCTCGTTAGGAGCATGTACAACAACCAGTCCATCCTACGAGCACATTTCTTCCTTCGATCGGATAGGAAGTTTGTCTTCAAATAACAATGATATGACTCAATTGTAAACATATACAATTGGTTGACGAAAGGAAACTATCAACTCCACCAAAAGGATGAAATGAGTGTCAACCTTTGCCATCAAAAGCGAAAGAGGATTTCTTCTTCTACCAAAATCCCAATGTTCCATATGTCCCTTTTATAATGGGAATCCAAACAAACTGGATGTTGTAGACAATGGTGAGGATATCTCATAATAGCCTAATAGCCATGGATTCAACATTTAGTACAAATAAATACAGGGTAAGTCGGATGTCAATGAGGGATGTAATATGCTTATTTTAGATGTAGCCATTAAATATAGGACATGGATTGAATTTGACATTACATATTTTTTTGAATATGATAGTATCAGCTATACACACTAGTGGTTTTTGATGCACAACAAAGCAGGGTTCCAGTTGCATGGGTTGTGGCATCCACAAATACATCAACTAATATTGCACTATGGTTGGAGCAACTCATTGTTAGGTGTTACAAAATCCGGCCTGATTGGAAAGTTAATGCATTCATGGTTGATGATGCATTGGTTGAAATCGCTGCTTTGAGGTAACTTATTTTTTGTTATGCAACAATATATCTTGCATTTATTTTAATAATTTCATACTTAAATGCTCTAAATATGGCAAGAGGATCACATGCTGTGATGTGATCCTGTGTGTTTGGCATGTGTGGAGGGCATGGAAGAAAAATGTGCACCGGTTGGTCAAAAATCCAGAAAAGGCGAATGAGATGTTCAAAGACTTAGGTTTCATCTTGAAATACACTTCAAATGATGATGTTGATGAAGCAATCCATGAATTTTTTACCAAATTTACAGATGAGAAGACGTTCCTAGACTATTTTCAGAAGAATTGGGTTGTTGGTGACAAGATTTGTAAGTGGACAAACTGTTGTTGATGACTCTATTTTTTCTTTCATAAATATGATATACTTTTACTAACTTGGTTTTTAAATTTAGGAATGTGGGTGAAAGGTTGTCGAGAGTTCCCTCATGCAAATCAGGAGGCCAACAATGT